>JAQGDQ010000243.1:0-20000 GCA_030141605.1 Tubiluchus corallicola | reverse complement strand
GTACGTTCTTTGCGAACAATAATGTACTTTGCGTTTTGATCGCGGATTTTTCTGTTATCAAAGTAAGTTTGGTATACTAATGACGTCTTGCAGATAATTGTTGTGTTTTGTTTCTCTCGGAAGGCTCATAGAGAAAACCAGAAAACACTTCGTCAAATTAAAATAGTTTATTAAGCGAGAATTCTACCATACAAAAGTTTGAAGGAACGCGAAATGTTTACCGTAAACGTGAAAATTTGGCAAACGTTTGAGTGTATCTGAAAATACAGGTATACAAGAGAATGGGTAAGTGTGCATCCGTGTGAATCTGTGTGTCTCTCTCAGCGGCCTGCTTCGCCTTATATAGCGTGCCCGAGAAGCTTCTAGAAGTTTCTTTCCAGAACATTCTACACGGTAAGACGATTATTCTAACGGAACATTCTACAATGTTCTATTTAATTCTAATAGATGCCAGCGATCTCCACAACAAGAATTTAATATGTTAAGCCAATATTTGATAATTGCGACTAACGGACAAGTTTGTCCTGACAGCAGCAAAGATTAACAGAATAGTATTGACGCCAAGAATGACCTTATATAAGTTCATATTGATCAGTTCCATGAAAACATAGCTTTTCTACAAGTCGCATTCTTTTTCAACTAGCAAAGGCACCGCAAAAAAATTTGCGTATAAATCCACTTATAATCAAAAATACGCGAACATCCTACCTAGTGTTCGTTTATTTACCTAACGCAAAGCCAGCAGTAGCAGCTTTTACTGAATTAAAGTTATAAGGTTATAGCAGAGTATAATGGATGACGTCAGAACAATGGCTTTGTGTCAGCAATTTTCCAAGCAAAAATTGCCAAAAATGGAACATCTAATTAACTCGTCGTCACTCCTCTTGGTGGACGTGTCCTAACATACAGCCCACATTATCGTGTAGCCCTATTCTTCCTCTTTCTAAAGAGCCATATATCTTCTTCCGAGAGTCCCACCAGGCGCCGCTAGAACGTTTTTTCCGCATGCGTAGAACATTTTAGACACTTAGATCATTTGACCATAAATTTCGAAAAAATCGCGAGTTGGGTCCGGGAAAACGCCCGTTGCGGGACGCCGTGGCCCTCTCGCAAATTCTAAATACGCCTCTGACACCCACTGCCGAACGTGGAACGATCTTTCCATGGCCAGCATCGCCCTCGGCCCGTTCCCGTTCTTTAGATGTCAGACGTATAAAGTTTGCAAAAAACGGCCGAAAAATGGCCATTTTTGGAGGTTTTTTGCCCCCCGTTCCTCACGGTGGGCCCGATTCGAAAAATAAACCCCCAATGGAACGACACTAGATCGAGACCTTTCGTTTGATGTATAGATCGTCGCAAATGGTGCCGCCGTCGAAAAGGAGATGTGTGTTTAGAGCCGTACATAGCCCGATTAACTTTATTTATCTATCGAATAAATGGGTTAATACACTAAAATCTAAATTATCAGGAAAGTATGGCTGAAACGAAAATATTTTGTTACATATAAGTTTACAATTTTTCTCTTGTCGTTGCAAATCATGAAAATGCATTAAGATTTATATACGCACACGATTAAGTGCAGTTTTGGACGACTTCAACACTTTCGTGCCTGTAGGAAAAATTTGTCACGCACTCTTTATTAAAAAGCTATTTTTTGTTTTTTCTATATTTAAACTCAGTACACATTAATTACAGTATCCTTTCAAACTGCCTGAGAAGCAGACAAAATTAGCGCATCAATAGGTTGCAGTATTGACTGTAAATAATAGTTACTTAACACATACGTGGGTTGCATCAGTTGTCAAAAATAAACATTTATAAAATGATTAAGCAAGAGTGGACTAAAATAGTAAACAACACACCTTATATTTAGCGGCAGGGCCAATTTCAGCTTAAGCGAGGCCCGGGGAAGTGGAGCGTGTGAGGCCACCTCAGGGGGGGGGCGAAGCGCCGGGGGCGGGCGAAACCCTGGTTGGCGCCCAAAAATTTTTTGAACTGCTAGAACGTCGGAGAAGTATTTTCGAAGAGAAAATATGGTGATGACTCATACTTGTATAGCAATAATATACTAAACCCTTCCGCTAACTGACTCAGTCGGTTAATTGGGTCAAAACACTTCTGTCCCAAAGTGAGTCTATTTGTGGAAACGATAACTAGGAAGCAGGGCCTATTTCAGGGGGGTGGGTAAGTGGGGATACTTCCCCGGGGCCTCACCCTCCAGGGGGGCCTCGCGCCAAGGTAACATTTTTTGCGTTATGCAAACATACTGCCTCCTCTCTCCCTCTCTCTCTCTCTCTCTCTCTCTCTCTCTCTTGCCGCACGCGCGTCGTTTGCCAGTATTGACAAGTATTAAGGAGTGGTCTTGAGAATAAAGCAGTTTTTCTTTCAATTGTTCTTTCCTTTAACAACTGTATTACTCCATATTTTCTCTTCGAAAATGTCTTATAAACAGGAAGAACCTGTAGCCTTTGTCAAATGCGTTTTTAAATCAATAAGGCGCACTCAAAAAACTTTCGTCTGATATCGTCGTATCCATCCACTCAGATTTTTAAGGCAAGTACGTGTGAGGTGACATTTTGAGATTTTCTACGGAGATATTGCTACTAATGATAGCCTTTGTTCTTTCTAATATTATAGATATGATGATGATGATGATGATAAGTCTTTATTAGCCTCTTTTTGCAGACAAAAATATCTGTACTAACATTATACAGTTTTACATGGACACTATACAGAGTGAATTCTACAATATTACATTTGCGGATTCTGTAATTAGCTTTTCTAATTTGTGCGTATAACATTTCTTACAGTGATATTAAACAAGAACTATTGAAGTGCGTGCTAACATCAAGGTTATTAATGCAGCAAGTTTCCTGTGAAGTAACATACAAATGCAATATATTATATTATAGATAGATATTCAATGCAATATTATAGACAGATATTATTAATATTATATTATAAGCAGGGCCTATTTCAGCCTAAGCGAGGCCCGGGGAAGTCGGGCGTGTGAGGCCTCCCTCGGGGAGGGGGGGGCGCCACCATGGTTGAACTGCTAGAATGCCGGAGAAGCATTTTCGAAGAGAAAATATGGAGTTATACAGTTGTTAAAGGAAAGAACAATTGAAGGAAAAACTGCTTTATTCTCAAGACCAGTCCTTAATACTTGTCAAATAGTCAAATCAAAAACAACATCTTTGCAATATGTCATAACGTACTCTCACTTCCGTACAAGTCGGTGTTAGAAATTCCGAAATTGAAAACGAGGCAAACGGCGCTCGTGCGGCAAGAGAGAGAGAAGAAGCAGTATGTTCCCATAAAGCAAAAAAATATTACCTCGGTGCGAGGCCTCCGTGGAGGGTAAGGCCCAGGGGAAGTATCCCACTAACCCCCCCCCCCTGAAATAGGGCCTGATTATAAGCTTATTTCTAATATTGTAGATAGGACCGAGTCTGTTCTCTCGACGAAAACCGGAGTTCAATTCCCAAGAGAACGCTTCATTTTTCTTCTTTCTTTTATATTTTTGGCATCTGTTCATTCTGTATGCGCCTGAATTGGCAAAAGCCGCTACATGAAGTGAATAGTGGAAAAATAGCTGCCTTGTGGGGGGTTTAAATCACCTATTCTTCATGATCCATTTTTTCACATTAAGTGTTGTCGACAGATTTTTCGCACGGTCATCTTTTAGCAGCAGCTGTATATGAAGGCGAGAATGATTAGACCTGATGCAATTTTTCTAATCAAAAAGTAATAAATAAGGGGAAGAAAATTCGCCTTTTCATAAGCGTTTTCTTCACATCGCACACAGAGAACATAATGATGACAAATGCAGCTTACAGGAGAAAAATTATTTACGAAGACGGACCGTTAGCTGTTTTGTTCAAATTTTAGTTATCATATAATAAATTGAACAAATTACCACTTTGTAAAGCCTAGCCATTAGTGTGTAGAACAATTAAGAAGCAGGGTGTTTTGCGATTTTATAGTATCAAAAAACCCATTTACCTTTGTAAACAGTTTATGTACTGGGGTTATCTATTCTTCCTGAAAATGCATTTTTAACTCCACTAGACCTTCCTTTTCATACAGGTAGCAGAAGTCTAGAAAAACTATCTTGTAGCATTTTACTAGGACAAGGTAACTTTAAAGATTTTCTTTTTAAAATTGGATACGTACATGAAAATGCCAGTATATGTTCAGAGGACGCACAAACAGTTGAACATTTGCTTTTTAATTGTACTCTTGTCGATGAAAATAAAAGATTAGCGCTCGCAAATGTCCTACAATCTCAGAACATTAGTAAAATTTATACCTCTCGTGACAAAAACCTGCTAGATGCTTTCACTTAGTTAGTTTGTGATTCGTTTTTACAAACTTTAGCATAAAATATTGAACTTTTGTATTATATCTGTTACTAGTCACTTTTATATTATACACGTCGTTTTGTGTAAACTGGTACTATTTGATTTTAGTTGTTCTTTTACATTATTGGTATATCCGTGATTTATTGGTATATAAAAGTCTTACGAATATAATACCTATTTTATTTACAAAGTTTTTAACCATTCCCTGCAAATAGAGGGTCACTGTATGTATTTTATGTAAATATTTGTATATACGTATAATTTTAAATTTTAAATAAAGAATAATAATAATAATAATTTGTAAACAGGGTGTGCTAAGTATTACTGATAGCTAATTGATGTTTCATTTAATTTAATAAGTTTATTTATTTAAAACAGAACGTTTTGGTTTAATCCACAAACCACTATCAACTGGCAATAATAATTTAAGTAATTGTAATTGAATTCAATTTAAAAGTGATAATTTTAATAAACTTTGAGCACATCAGGGTTGACAAATGACGCAACGTGTATGTGTGTCCGCTTTTTATAGAGTAACATGATATTTTATAGTATATTATATATATTTTATATTATGCAGTACCATAATGTAGCATTTTAATAATATTACATAATATTACATACATATAATTTGTACGTTTTAATAGACTGCACAATATCTAAATTACTGAATAAAAAATTTGCAATAGCTTAGTGATAAAAAGTCATGGCGCTTTATTTTCTGATTTAGTTTTAAGACCAGATGTTTGAATATAGAAAATAGACTAGCTATTTGGTTAACTTCATGTTGGCCCAGCTCCGATTCATACTGTAAATAAGCATGCCAGCTTGGATGTCGTGAAACGAAAACATTACTCGCCTAATTTAATCCTGCACATCTAAGTTGTAAATATTTTGAAAACTTTTGACCTGAATTAATCATGGATTGGGTCTGGATGTGTCATTAAAATAAATGCAGATCATACGAATAATAGCCGTATTTGCGTTAGAGGAATTGAACAAGACCAAACAGTAACAATTGCTTCAAAAGTAATGAAATTTAATTGTTAAATTTATCTATTTATTTAATTAGTTAATTTTCATGCATTTTATATTACATGTACGAAGAAGTAAACAGTAATTATTATAAACAAAAACAAAACAAGACAAGACAAGACAAGACAAGACAAGACAAGACAAGACAAGACAAGACAAGACAAGACAAGACAAGACAAGACAAGACAAGACAAGCCAAGTCAAGTAAGTCAAGTCAAGGCAAGGCAAGGCAAGGCAAGGCAAGGCAAGGCAAGGCAAGGCAAGGCAAGGCAAGGCAAGACAAGACAAGACAAGACAAGACAAGACAAGACAAGACAAGACAAGACAAAAAAGACTATTATGCAAAAGGGTATGCATGTACTTCAGCACAAGCTGAACTGCACGAAAACAGGCAGAGTTAGTATGAGGACAATAATTCTTAGTTTAAGAAAACCATTTATCTGTATGCTTCAGTATTTTGTAAGAGAAAATAACAACTAGCAGCTACGTTTATTGAAAAGTAAACAACACAGAATTTACCAGTTCACCTTATTTGTCAGTTGTACATTTCGCCAGTTCCCGTTTAGTTACTTACTTACTTATTTGTTTGCTTACTTGTTTGCTTGCGTACTTACTTATTTACTTACTTACTTACTTACTTACTTATTAGTAACGTTAGTGACAAGAAAATAAACCATCTCTCTCTCTCTCCCCTCTCTCTCTCTCTCTCTTTCTCTCTCTCTCTCTCTCTCTCTCTCTCTCTCTCTCTGTCTCTCTCTCTCTTTCTCTCTTCTCTCTCTCTTTCTCTCTTCTCTTTCTCTTTCTCTCTCTCTCTCTCTCTCTCTCTCTCTCTCTGTCTCTCTCTCTCTTTCTTTCTTCTCTCTCTCTTTCTCTCTTCTCTCTCTCTTTCTCGCTCCTCTCTCTCTCCCCCCCTCTCCTCCCTAGAAAATAAAATGAAAAGAAAGTATGCTTCTTGCTACCTACTTGTTATATACTAGTTAGTACTATTTCATTATATAGCCTATAATAATAAGCTAACGTCATGGACAGAGTAATTACAGTCGATCGGTTAATTTGTTTTCCATTATTTCATCTTGCAGTGTAAATAATTAACATAAACCTGTTACATACCTGCTGTATGATGCCTATTTCCCATTATCTTTGCACTGAAAGTGTGACGATGTTATAAAGCAGTTTACCAACTTATTTATTATTTATTGTGAGCTGATTTGATTATGATTAATTTAATTATGCTTCTGTTAATTACGATAATTCTGATAATTACGATAGACCTAATTCCTGATTTGGCTTTGGATGATCATTCAACTGCATATCAAGTTTGTCCACCTTTCAGAAAAATTTTTTACTCTTTAAATTAAATGCATGTTGGTTTTCTAATCAGCTTTTTATTACAACGAGTCTAGACTTCATTACATAAATTGATCGTAAAAATTTAGGTTATATTTATGATTAACGAGAAGCGAACCCTGGAAGAGCTCTTCCAATCAAACTTCCCGTTAGTTTTACAAGGGTATGATCAAGCCGTCATTTGTGCTTTTAGATGGAAATTTATCGACCAGAGTTTAGGTGATTGTGGGAGCTTCCGAAAAGAGAACATGGAAAAGGCGTTTCCGCATTATTATTTTTATTTCTTCGAAGGTCTAACTTTCTTCTGCAGATGATCATAATTGTACATAGACAGGTTACTGAAAAGCATAGATGCACGTATTTACTCACTCACTCGGCCACTCACTCACTCACTCACTCACTCACTCACTCACTCACTCACTCACTCACTCACTCACTCACTCACGTACCCAGTCACTCACTCACTCACTCACGTACCCATTCACTCACTCACTCACTCACTCACTCACTCACTCGGTCACTCAC
Organism: Tubiluchus corallicola; assembly: GCA_030141605.1. Taxonomy (NCBI): domain Eukaryota; kingdom Metazoa; phylum Priapulida; class Priapulimorpha; order Priapulimorphida; family Tubiluchidae; genus Tubiluchus; species Tubiluchus corallicola. The sequence goes on along the minus strand of JAQGDQ010000243.1, from coordinate 12,729 downwards.
TCACTCACTCACTCACTCACTCACTCACTCACGTACCCATTCACTCACTCACTCACTCACACACTCACCTACTCACTCACTCACTCACTAACACACTACTCACTCACTCATTCACTCACTTACTCACTCACTCACTCACTCACTCACCTATTCACTCACTCACTCACTCACTAACACACTACTCACTCACTCTTTCACTCACTTACTCACTCACCCACTTACTGACTCACTCATTCACTCACTCACTCACTCACTCACTTATTTCGGCTTTGTTTTTGGAGAGGGGTAATTTGAAATTAGTGATGAAGATTGGAACACGAGTAATATGCAAATCTCTAAATGTCCTTGTCTTACAAGTGCCGAATTCTTATGTTTAAACGGCCTGCATGTGTCCAAAATGTCCTGTTTGGACAAATAACCAATGTGTCCAAAACAGAGAGTGCCCAGGTTGCCTGTGTGGCCAAAACTACCTATGGTTAAATGTTTGCGTGGGTCTAAAGTGAAAAACGAAATATTTTGTGTACAATATAGGCCCAATCCCACAAGTGCTTATTGGCAGTGCACAAAAAAGAAAAACAGATATACTTGTTTTTAGCACGTTCATTTCAAATAAGTTTTTATATTGTTTGCCAAATAGCATTCATTGTTTAATTTCAAATTGGTCTCAGGGGTCCGATGACCTATCAAAAGCCTAAGGCGATAGTCTTATTAGCCTAACGGTTAATCCGCCCCCCCCCCCTGTGTATGATTCACTGTAAATGTTAACAGCAGCTGATTTGCGTGACTCTCTCATTTCAAGTTATTTTCAAACCAGATGCTAATCTCCCAGGTGGCGCTCCTTGCTCGTTTTAGCTTTGAAGCTGTCAGACGTTGCCACTTCTTCACCATTCGCGCACACTCCTACCTTTCAAATCGAATATCTTTGATCACCGCCGAAACCGTAAAAAGGCCGTCTAATTTAATTCATAGCAAATTTTATGGAAATGCGCATGTCTCTGTCTCCCCACTTCCCTCTAAAATGTCAGCAAGTAATTTAAATCACGGGGTTTATTTGACGTTATTACAGTCCTTTAATAAACCGGAGCCATTCGAAAATTGCGCAAGACGTTTCGATGATGATGATAGAATAAATTTACAATTTATTAAATTTCTGCCTCCATGTAGAGCCGAATCAAAAAAGCATGGAAAAAAATAAAACTGAACCTGCGTTTGCAAGCTCGACATCTCACATCACAATTAAGACAGGTTCTGTCGCAGATGCGAGCATTTAATTTACAGTTTATTAATAATTTTGATTTGTAGTTTTTAACTTTAGTTTTTCATTACCACTAAGTCAGTGCTGACATCTGTTTAAACACTTGAAAGTTTCCAATATATGTATGTACTTGTTACTGCTATATGTTTGTATGTAACAGGGTTACTTGGCTTCTCTGTGAATAACTAGGACTCTTGACTTGGTAGCAAGATGAGAGGACAAGGAATAGGCTTAAACTGCGGTTTTGGTGATTAAAACGTTTTTGACTCAGATGCCATGATCTATTAGCCAGATGTATTGACTTTAACTTTTGTGTATTGCTGTTTATTTTCGTGTATATGTGTATAGACTATGAGACTATGATTTCGAATACAATACAGATCGCAAAGTTAAACCATGTTTTCATTCAGTGATTTCATCTGTTTAACATGAACATCGCAACTACAAAAACAGTCTGATAAACCTGCCAATGTCGGTTGTTGGCTCTCCCCAAAACACCCCAGCGACAACTTTAGCGTAACGACAGGTTCTGACATATTTGAAATGAACGTGCTAAAAACAAGTATATTTCTTTTCCTTTTTTGTGCACTGCCAATAAGCACTTGTGGGATTGGGCCTATATTGTACACAAAATATTTCGTTTTTCACTTTAGACCCACGCAAACATTTAATCATAGGTAGTTTTGGCCACACAGGGCAACCTGGGCACTCTCTGTTTTGGACACATTGGTTATTTGTCCACGGCTCATCATAACATCATTGCAAGTTACTTTACTCATGTTGAGTAATTACTAAATAATCAGACTAAGTTTTTTATTAATTTTGTATACAAAATAGACCGAAGTTAATCAATAATCTTTAATAATAGGCAAAAGCTACTTAATGTACATGGTTGTGGGATGACCGGAATCTAGTTAATTTTCTTCAAGGATAATCATCTAATATGAAAACTGAAGCGGCAGTAGCATGCTAGGTACATTTGAATGCGTGTATGTCCTTCCTCAATGAGAGAAATAGCTGTGGCCGTATGGGAGACCAAACCACCTATCAACAGTTTTCCCAGTGGTCACCCATCCATTAAGTATACACCATTCAGACATTCGTCGATCGCAATTATCGTAACTCAATTTATACGATATGTCCATCTGCAATATAATGCACTTTACGTAGCCGTAAATTTAAGAATTAAGGATAATTGCTCGGGATGTTGACAGTTGACCAGTGGAAAGTCGATAGAACTCTGCTGCCCCGTTCACTAATCGTTTACTTATTTGCAGTCAGATTCGATGTGACTGATTTTCTTCTTCTTCAATGAATCATACGTCCAGCGACATGATTCTGCTCACCTCCCTATGCCAGGACTCCCTACACGCTGCAATGCCGCTAGCGGATTTGTTTCTAAGGATCAATGCTGAAGTGTTTAAATCTTTCTGTGCAAAATCTGAATATGTTAACATTTGTCCTCCTGCAGGTTTTCTAGCTGGTTCTATGGCTTGTTGAAGAGCTATCTTCACTGGAATTTCGTCAGGTAGTCTAAGCATATGCCCAATCCATCTTAAACGACGTCTTTTTATTTTTCTTGTCCAAGGTTCTTCTTTTATTTTTTCATATAGATCTTTGTTTGAAATTTTCTTTGGCCATTTAATACCCAAAATATTTGACTGATGTTCAGAACATTCGTTAAACCGGCAACACAGGAAATCTTTAAATGCAATTAATCACTTCGAAATCCTCGCTTCGTCATCAAGTTCTGGTTACCATTAGATAGAGCTGAAGGAATGCGATATTTATTAAATGGTCTATGGTATTTCGTACAACGTTACAAAACGTTTGAATACTTACGATAAATAGTTTGCATGAGAAAAATATTTTTGATATTTGTAAACATGCCCCCAACGTGACAAACACTCATGTCGTAATATCAACACTGGTCATTTCCGCTTTTGCAATGGACACAACATCTTTGCGACCCACTGCAAAATAATTACCAAAATAAGTCCATGAAATGTACAACACGCGAATCACTGGCTGGCTTTCATGAAACTTACACATTCGACACAAAGAATTTAAACTAGAAATTTTTCAACATTAGCGAAATATTTTCTATCTTCCACTTGTTTTCTATCAGCTCAAACAGTAAGTACACAGTTGTTGTATGGCAAACAGTTTTTGTGTTGCGCCATTAGGGTCCCATGAGACCCAAAAATTCATAGATTAGTGAAAAGTTTTTCGTTATAGGTATATAGGTATAACCAGAAGGATAACGTAGCCACTGGGGGGGGGGGGGGGTAGCCAGCCCAACTCACTCCCAAGCCCGGATAAATAGGGAGGGTTAGGGTCAGGAAGGGCATCCGCCTGCGCCAAAATCTTCTATAAATGAGTCGGCGAGACTTAAAGGGAAAGTCCACAAAGAAGTGGTCAGACCTGGCTCTAATGTATGGGCTGGAAGCAGCTTCTCTAAAGAAGACCGAAGAGAAGAAAATGGGTGTGGTGGAGATGAGGATGTTGAGATGGATGGTGGGAATAACAAGAAGAGATAAAATTAGAAATAATAATATCAGAGGAACAGCAAAAGTAGTGGAAGCCTCGCAAGATTGCGATGGTATGGACACCTGAAAAGAAGAGTCGGTGAAGATCTTGTGGGAATTGAAGACATAAATGAAGAGATGGTCAACAACAGGAATGCGTGGAGAAGACTCATTCACAACGGCGACCCCGCATAGGGAAAAGCTGGGAAGAAGAAGGTATAACCAGTAGGATGGGGCAGAGATAGAAATATAAATTGACTACAGACAGTCCAGTTATTTGTAGACTTGCATGACATTTATTTTACCCGAAAAGGCTTCTTGCATTTGTGAGGCTGTGATTCCGTTTCTGTTAGCAATTGCCATTCTCGCTGTCCTTGTGTAACCAATTGAAAAAGTGCCTTATACTTAATGAGAATACTTCACTTTTGTTTACTGTACAGTAAATTAAACTTAGATCATTCAGCACAAAAATCTGTATCTATATCTGTATCTGTATCTGTATCTGTATCTGTATCTGTACCTGTATCTGTATCTGTATCTGTATCTGTATCTGTATCTGTATCTGTATCTGTATCTGTATCTGTATCTGTATCTGTATCTGTATCTGTATCTGTATCTGTATCTGTATCTGTATCTGTATCTGTATCTGTATCTGTATCTGTATCTGTATCTGTATCTGTATCTGTATCTGTATCTGTATCTGTATCTGTATCTGTATCTGTATCTGTATCTGTATCTGTATCTGTATCTGTATCTGTATCTGTATCTGTATCTGTATCTGTATCTGTATCTGTATCTGTATCTGTATCTGTATCTGTATCTGTATCTGTATCTGTATCTGTATCTGTATCTGTATCTGTATCTGTATCTGTATCTGTATCTGTATCTGTATCTGTATCTGTATCTGTATCTGTATCTGTATCTGTATCTGTATCTGTATCTGTATCTGTATCTGTATCTGTATCTGTATCTGTATCTGTATCTGTATCTGTATCTGTATCTGTATCTGTATCTGTATCTGTATCTATATCTATATCTATATCTATATCTATATCTATATCTATATCTATATCTATATCTATATCTATATCTATATCTATATCTATATCTATATCTATATCTATATCTATATCTATATCTATATCTATATCTATATCTATATCTATATCTACGTGTACGTCTACGTCTACGTCTACGTCTACGTCTACGTCTACATCTACATCTACATCTACACCTACATCTACATCTACATCTACATCTACATCTACATCTATATATGTATATATAAAGCCACAACGTGATACATTTTGTTGCTAAAGTCCATTTTTCCTCCGAAAACTGTTAAATTCCTTTCACATTAGAATGCGCAGACGCTGTGCAAATTTTCTTAAAAATCACAGGACTTCCAAACCGAATCTTTGCTTTCTCAGGTGCTTGTCTGTGTAATAGCTGTCCTTTTCATAATTATGGTTGTGTTTTCCTTGCTGGAGAACAAACCAAGTTTGACAGCTTGCAAATACAATCGCCTTGAGTACTGAGAAAATTTCATTCTGATAAAACGAAAGTGAATTTGTCAAACAGGCACGCGCCTCAAATTAGTGACAAAGAAAATGGTATCGCATGTTATGCGGTTGCACAGAACAAATAAACGGAATAGTCTATCATTCACTCAGAACGTTTTCCCAAACATAGTTAACTCTATTTAGCTCATGGATGGGGGAGTGAGTTCTTGGTTGGTCAAGCTTTGAAGTCTAAGAAGAAAAAACTCATTCAATAGTCTGGCTCACTTACTAACTAATCGTCTAACTATGTCTTACCGATCTACGGCCATATCACGTTGTAAACACCGGTTCTGGCCTGATCACCGAAGTTAAGCAACGTAGTGCCTGGTTAGTACTTGGATGGGTGACCGCCTAGGAATACCAGGTACTGTAGGCTTGCGGGATGCCCACAATGTATCTCGACACTAGGTGGAGGGGCTGCACAAAGCAGGCGCAGGAGGTCAAGTGACACAACGGCCATGTGTAAAGGAGTAAACCTTCCAAATCAGGAGTGGAGCCCCGAAGGCCGACCAGTGCAGCATGCTCACTGACTCCGGCAGCTCCTGCAGCCAACCTGCTGCCAAACGTATCGCTCCGCTTTCCTTTGGACACACCAGGGAGGAAGAGAGGGGGTTCCTGTTGTCTGGGTAACTCAGGATCTCCATACACCTTGCCCATGCGTGCGCCCTGGAGAGGCCACTCCAGTGGTTCAAGGATCGGACTGCTCAGCCACAGTCGACGCTGCAGCTCCATCAATGTGATCAAAAACTGACTCTCTTGGTGCACTGTCCATTGTCTTCCGAGACAGAAGGATGCCAACAACAGCAATATCTTACCGACTCTCTAACTGACTAATTAACTGTGTAACTCAATGTTAAGGATACGCCTACTGAGTGACGGACTACCTAATTCAAAGTCTTATGATGAATTGTCTTTTTAGCAGGTTTGCTTGCGTACTCTCTCTCTCTCTCTCTCTCTCTCTCTCTCTCTCTCTCTCTCTCTCTCTCTCTCTCCTCTCTCTCCTCTTTCTCTCACTTCATGTCAATATTCAATATTTTTCCACTAGCACCACTAAATCTGTATTTACATTATCTGCATGTAAAAATCATAGGAAAGCTGAAATTCATTAGCTTATCTATTAAATTATAAAATTGAATACCGTATCATATATGTAATAAAAATGGCGTTAACTTAAATAACAGCAAAAATGTAACATTAGTAAACATGATTTAAAGTGATTTCTTTTGGACGAGACGAAACACATTTTGGTCCTGCCTTTATTCACCGTCTACTCGCACGGGTTGTTAAACAGCGTATTCTCCCACATTTTACCCTACACTAAAGTTATTGTTATGACAACAAGGAACCAAGCCCTTTTTATGGATTTCCATGAGACAGTCTGGCACTGGAATTTGATACACTTACACAGATAAAGTTAGATAATGACGGTGCAAACCCATCAATTAAATTTTGAAACCAAACTTGAAGAGTAGGAAATGTGGAAATTTGGAACATAGCCTGGGTTTGAACCAGGGGCCTTCTGTTTATAAGGCACCCGTATAGGACTGCTAGATTACTATGTTCCCCAACGTTGGTCCCAGTAGCTGTCCAGCCACTTCAGCATTCCAATGTTGGATCACTCTTGCTAGAGAGATTCAACGTAACTAGGTAAATTTAATCGAAGTAGTTGGAGTCGCTCTAGTGTGTGTGATTTAATACTGGACAAAGCAGAATATGGTTGGTCACCTAAAAGGGATTAATTTTTGACTCATTGATCACGGTGAATACGGTGGATTTGCTATTTTAAGACGTCTGTCTTAGAAAGTCCCGGTTAAACTCTATTTTATACGTCCCGACAATTGTTGCGTGTGTTATTACCTTCGATAAATTAGTCAATGACGCCTATTCTGTGTTTAATCAACTCCACATGCTATGTTGTTTAACGAGATTGCATTTAAGCAATAAACAAAGACGTTTCAGAGTCGTGTTGCTCATGCAATGAGCAGCTGATATCGCGTTTTACGTGATTTGGTATTATAAAGTATTTGTGTACCTCTTTATAGAGCAATAAGACATTTCAGATATTTAGCTTGAGAGAGAGAGAGAGAGAGAGAGAGAGAGAGAGAGAGAGAGAGAGAGAGAGAGAGAGAGAGAGAGAGAGAGAGAGAGAGAGAGAGAGAGAGAGAGAGAGAGAGAGAGAGAGAGAGAGAGAGAGAGAGAGAGAGAGAGAGAGAGAGAGAGAGAGAGAGAGAGAGAGAGAGAGAGAGAGAGAGAGAGAGAGAGAGAGAGAGAGAGAGAGAGAGAGAGAGAGAGAGAGGGGGGGGAGAGAGAGAAGAGAGAGAGAGAGAGAGAGAGAGGAGAGAGAGAGAGAGAGAGAGAGAGAGAGAGAGAGAGAGAGAGAGAGAGAGAGAGAGGAGAGAGAGAGAGAGAGAGAGAGAGAGAGAGAGAGAGAGAGAGAGAGAGTCTGACAATGTAAATGTCATTTCATGTACTTTCTAGAAATGAGAATATTCCATTCATTAAAACTATTTTGCCATTGGCAGGAAGGTCTTTTGCTTCCATCACGTTAATTTGTAACTTAACAAGGTGTTATTGGATAAAATGAGAATCAAGGCAGATCTAAGAAATCATTAGCCGTTTTTGAAGAATCAAATACATATGGCGGCAGAAAAAGCCCTTTATGTTGTCATTTATTGCAAAACATGTTGTAGAAATGATGGACAGCTTATTATATTTTCAAAATGTCATATTTACGTGAACGCAAGCACACATCAAATTACATTCTGGAAAATACGTGACTACGTGTGAGCATCGAAAGTTAAGCAGTGCTCGGTCTACCAACAAATGAATGGACTAGTCGCCTTTGAATACCTTTACGCAAACTTGTATAACTTAGTGAAAAATAAATCCAACCGAGAAAAAAATCATAGTATTTCTAAATGGCAACTAGACTAGCACCATCGTCAGTGGCCTTTTCAGCTAGTTTCGATGAAAAGGAAGAGTAAACGTTATTGTTATCGCAAAAATAAAAAAGAAACATTAGCAAAACGTTAGACGAGCAAAAATGTAGAATACATTTGCTTCGATTCGAATTCGTGTTATGGTCAAACGTTTCCGAAAACGTAAGAATAAAACTTTTTTTAAAATCCCGCAATTTCATAGCGTAAAAGTCTTAACAATCATTGTGGATTCTGTCCAAACGTGCCCGAGCTGTTTATATTAAAGGCGAGGTTTGGATATATCTGAACGTCACCTTTATTGTAAAAAGTCCGAGTCACTTTTCAGATGCCACACCTCATTTTATTAACCCCGTTCATCAATTTAATACATGTGCGCAACCGTAGTTGTTGACATCCTTCTGTCTTGGAAGACAGTGCAGTGTGCGCCAAGAGAGCCAGTTATTGATCACATTGATGGAACTGCAGCGTCGACTGTGGCTGAGCAGTCTGATCCTTTGGACCACTGGAGTGGCCTCTCCAGGGCGCACGCCTGGACAAGGTGTATGGAGATCCTGAATTACCTAGACAACAGGAACCCCCTCTCTTCCTCCCTGGTGTAGTCCAAAGGAAAGCGGAGCGATGCGTTTGGCACCAGGTTGGCTGCAGGAGCTGCCGGAGTCAGTGAGCATGCTGCACTGGTCCGCCTTCGGGGCTCCACTCCTGATTTGGAAGGTTACACATGGGCGTTGGGTCACTTGACCTCCGCCCTCTAGCCGTTGGCTGCTTGTGCACCTCCTCTGCCTAGCGCCGAGATACAGTGTGGGCATCCCGCAAGCCTACAGCACCTGGTATTCCTAGGCGCTCACCCATCCAAGTACTAACCAGGCTCTACGTTGTTTAAGTTAGGCGATCAGACGAGAACCGGTGTTTTCAACGTGATATGGCCGTACGCAACCGTAGTAAACGGTGTTATACCCTACTGTGTTAATCGGGGCTAGCCACCCTGGCCACCGGGGCTAGCCACTCTAGCCACCCTGTGCAGAGCCATTGAAAGTCAATAGACGTTGTTTGATGCTCTATAAAAACGTACTTGAAGAATAAGCACCTTTTCAGCTGAACACATTAAAATACCAAATGCATAGCGCGTAGGCTGAATTCTGTTTTGGCACACATATATACTGCGATAATAATAATAATAATCTTTATTTGCCATAAAAAATCGATATTCATAACTATAAAAGCATAAAAGAACATCGCAGCATGAGAATAAAATTCACACAACTGTTAAAGGCAAATGCGTCCAGTGCAAACTAAAAACTACTGTGCCAAAAATTTAAAACAAAATATAATTTATTGTGTTACACGCAAATTATAATAGACTATATACAATATATACATATAATTTAAAATGGACGTGGGTAAATAAAATTTGTGGATGAATATATATTATCGTTTATGTATGTTGGGTTTTCAAAACGATTTAATGTATGTATTTTTAATTATGATTTGAATTCGTCAAAAGACTTGATTTGTTTTAAATTTGATGGCAGGGTATTCCAAAGTTGTACTCCTTGTTTAGTGGTAGAATTGTTGCCGTATTTGTTATTAGTGCGTATTTGTCTAATATTGTGTGTTCATGGATTTAATGTTGGCTCCAAGAGGCGACAATTTTAACTGCTATCTTTATTCTATAAATGTCTGTTAATTTCTGAACCATCACGTTTTCGTGGTATTATTATTACTAAGCCAGGTTATCTTGACATTTGTTTTGAGTAAAAATCTTAGATCCGGACCATAATATGCTTTGTTGACGAGAGCGAATTTTGTTGCTTGGGGGCCTTTCGACGAAGCCAGCTCAGGAAAACGGCAAAGCGTAATGCACTGGCTTTGATCTCTGTAATTAAGAAACTAACGTAATATCCGGCATAAATTTATGACTTCCCGATTGAAATAATTACCCTAACTTTAATTCCCCTGTAGCTCAGCCCCTTGAGGAGTCCAAGAGGTCCAGCCTTGCTGAGTGCCTCCGTATGTGTCAAGAATAGGGATGATATATTTGCAAGAATTTTTTTTCAGAGAATTAAGTAACGCCCTTAATAGAGTGACATGGTTATACTGAGGGAATCAAGGTATCACAAGTAGAGTGACATAGTTATACTGAAGGAATCAAGGTATCACAAGTAGAGTGACATAGTTATGCTGAAGGAATCAAGGTATCACAAGTAGAGTGATATAGTTATTCTGAAGGAATCAAGGTATCACAAGTAGAGTGACATAGTTATACTGAAGGAATCAAGGTATCACAAGTAGAGTGACATAGTTATGCTGAAGGAATCAAGGTATCACAAGTAGAGTGACATAGTTATACTGAGGGAATCAAGGTATCACAAGTAGAGTGACATAGTTCTACTGAGGGAATTAAGGTATCACAAGTAGAGTGACATAGTTATAATGAGGGAATCAAGGTATCACAAGTAGAGTGACATAGTTATACTGAAGGGATCAAGGTATCACAAGTAGAGTGACATAGTTATACTGAAGGGATCAAGGTATCACAAGTAGAGTGACATAGTTATAGTGAAGGAATCAAGGTATCACAAGTAGAGTGACATAGTTATACTGAAAGAATCAAGGTATCCCTAGTAGAGTGACATAGTTATACTGAAGGAATCAAGGTATCCAAAGTAGAGTGACATAGTTATGCTGAGGGAATCAAGGTATCACAAGTAGAGTGACATAGTTATACTGAGGGAATTAAGGTATCACAAGTAGAGTGACATAGTTATGCTGAGGGAATCAAGGTATCCAAAGTAGAGTGACATAGTTATGCTGAGGGAATCAAGGTACCACAAGTAGAGTGACATAGTTATACTGAAAGAATCAAGGTATCCCTAGTAGAGTGACATAGTTATACTGAAGGAATCAAGGTATCCAAAGTAGAGTGACATAGTTATGCTGAGGGAATCAAGGTATCACAAGTAGAGTGACATAGTTATACTGAGGGAATTAAGGTATCACAAGTAGAGTGACATAGTTATACTGAACGAATCAAGGTATCCAAAGTAGAGTGACATAGTTATGCTGAGGGAATCAAGGTACCACAAGTAGAGTGACATAGTTATACTGAAGGGATCAAGGTATCACAAGTAGAGTGACATAGTCATACTGAAGGAATCAAGGTATCACAAGTAGAGTGACATAGTTATAATGAGGGAATCAAGGTATCACAAGTAGAGTGACATAGTTATACTGAAGGGATCAAGGTATCACAAGTAGAGTGACATAGTTATGCTGAGGGAATCAAGGTATCCAAAGTAGAGTGACATAGTTATGCTGAGGGAATCAAGGTACCACAAGTAGAGTGACATAGTTATACTGAGGGAATTAAGGTATCACAAGTAGAGTGACATAGTTATACTGAAGGAATCAAGGTATCACAAGTAGAGTGACATAGTTATACTGAAGGAATCAAGGTATCGCAAGTAGAGTGACATAGTTTTTTATTGAATTTCTAATCAGTAAAGCGAGTGATTGTAAAAAAACGTTTGTTTTTTATTGTCAGACGTCATTCTCATGTTCCTTAATAACAGTCATGCCTTTTATCAATTTAGTAGTATTGAGTTCTCAGGTGGAGTTTAGGCATTTCTTTCGTGACCTTGGAACTAACCCCAGTTTCATCGAGAGCTGATTTTGAGAGCACTCACTAGTTATTTGATAAAGTTTACAAAGTTTACAGGAGACCACAGTTTACAAATTGTACAAAGTTTCAGGAGACCACACAAGCGTACAATCATCGTCATTGACGGCGCTCGTAAATTTCTTTCGCTGTAAGTCTGTAACTAAGAGCCTTGTTCATAACATCTGTAACAGTCACTTAGTTACTTGCTCACTTGTGATGTTCAGTATTTCCTCTCAGTCTCACACTTCGCTTACTTGTTGTGATGCCCAGTCTTTCTTCACAGTCTCACGCTGTGCTCACTTGTGATGTTGAGTATTTCCTCACTTTCTCACACTGTGCTCACTTGTGATGTTCAGTATTTCCTCTCAGTCTCACACTTGGCTAACTTGTTATGATGTCCAATCTTTTCTCACTTTCTCACACTGTGCTCACTTGTGATGTTCAGTATATCCTCTTAGTCTCACACTTCGCTTACTTGTTATGATGTCCAATCTTTTCTCACTTTCTCACACTGTGCTCACTTGTGATGTTCAGTATTTCCTCTCAGTCTCACACTTCGCTTACTTGTTATGACGTCCAATCTTTTCTTACTTTCTCACACTGTGCTCACTTGTGTTGTTCAGTATTTCCTCTCAGGCTCACCCTACGCTTACTTGTTATGATGTCCAATCTTTTCTCACTTTCTCACACTGTGCTCACTTGTGATGTTCAGTATTTCCTCTCAGTCTCACACTTCGCTTACTTGTTATGATGTCCAATCTTTTCTCACTTTCTCACACTCTGCTCA
>JAQGDQ010000460.1:0-182237 GCA_030141605.1 Tubiluchus corallicola | reverse complement strand
TTACTGAACTGATGCGACAGATGGCTTTGCTTTGCCCACAGATCACATTACGGTATGCCCGGAACGAAAACTGAAGCAGTCGAACAATCCACTTACTAACCAGTCTCGTCATCATTCTTAACTTCAGTCGCAGAGCATGATGCCGTAACCACTTAGCCATTCATCCCCACCTCTAAACTTAACGAGAGACTGCGCTTTTCAGTTAGCCACTTACCAGGGTTGTCAAAAAAAGAATAAAGCAGAAGTGACAGGAAAAATCATTCTTTTATAACAAACTTTTATTAATAAAGATTAAACATTTAGATAACAGACTTCTACCAATATGTGAACACGTTTGTTTAAAATAGGGGTGTGCAAATTATCTGACTAGCTGGGCCACATTAAACTTTCCCGCAATTCCTGCGGGTCACAGGCAGTTTGATCAAGGAGCCAAGTACAGAAAGGCCTAATAACGATTTTTTTGCATCCGACCTGCATACATCATTACTACTACACTCAAGAAACTATTGTAGAAGTTATTAAAATTTATATTACAAACCATATGTTTCTACTTTCACGACAGATAGTGGTAATTTCATTACAATGCATATTAGTAATTTGTATCACACAGTCTGTGTAGTACAGTGACATTAAGCTACAACCATCTTGTAAGGGTTAATGGCATCCGATCTAGTAGAAAAAACTACCCGCACTATCTTTGGGATCGTGGCACGGACTTCAGTTGGATACACTCAATTAATCGCCCGGGCTGCACTTTCATTAGGTTGACAAATCTCTTCGTGGGCCACACAAATTCTCTCGGCGGGCCGCAAGTGGTCCGCGGGCCGCAATTTGCACACCCCTCGTTTAAAACGTGCTAAAACACTTACCTGATAAGCCTTTGGTAACACGGATAAAAGCATGCTGAACTCAGCTGTGTTAAGATTGAACAGAGCAATAAGTGTCATATGCGACAGCTGAAAATACAGAATCTAATTACTTACTACAACTAACTAGAAAATTACGGAACAAACTTTACATTATACAGTAAGCAAAGTGTTCTAAAATGTCAACATCTTCCATAAATCAGTGCCAGTAAATAAAAAATTATTCTTATAACAAAAAATTAAAAAAAACTAATAAAAGTTTAGTATTGCACAACAAATAGGCAGTACGTACTTTTCTGACTTCGCTCGATTTGGGTTCCGTTGTCCAAGTGATAATACGGGACACTGCTAGTCGTGTGTCGCTACTATTCGTGAACTCTTCTGACTGCATACGATCCAAGATGTTCAATAGGTAGTTCAATACGCCTACTTTTACCTGTATGTGCAAATAAATGTAGTACGTATATATAAATTAAAGCTACCCTTCGATGCATTTGTTTATCCAATTATTGACGAAAATATAAATGAATAGGAAATATCCATATCACAAAATTCATGCGAACAAATGTACATGATAAAATCTTGACTAGTCCCAAATTAGTTTTTTAATAAGAAAAAAATTTTTGGCTTGGTATTTTGTTCAGTATGTCCATCTTGTTTACACATAATTATTTTTTCTACCTGTGCCCGCGTGCTAAATATAGCCTGTATCCAATGGGATACATTGGGATTCAATGGAAGCATAAAATGTGCTTCATTTTGCAACTGCTGATAATTTTTTAAAGTATTTAAGACATTTAGTATACACGCTATGCTGATCTGTACAAAGTCGTCTCTAAAGTACTGTACCTTGAGCAGTTTTTTATGTTATGTAGATTTTCTAGTTTGCCATTTTATCACCATTTTTAGTCTATTGTTATTGGCTTAAATCAAAATAACTATTAACAGATCAAATAACTGTCAGTTTTAAAATTTTGTTAACTTTAAAGGCAGAAAATATTCTCGTATCCCACGGGATACAAACGGGTATGAAAGGGTTAAACTGCAAATTGAAATTCGCTGAAAAAAATGTCTCCGATGTTTTTCCTATTCCAATTTAATTATCACAGTCGCGTCGTAAGAACCTCGCGTCTGTCTGAAGCGCATGGCAGTGAATTCTGGGAAGAGCTGTTAGAAGTACATCAAACTGTCTAATGGCGAAGCCCGCGCTCTACGCCTGTCTATACGCAAGTGCAAATAATGCAGAAGCTTCAATTTTTATACCTTGAGATTTGGTGTTTGTGTCTGATCGGTGATGAACTTCATAATGACAAGAAACTGCTGATCAAAGGGAAACGACTCCCTGTAATGAAAATACAAAATTTTAATCACTATATTACCACCTACTGATAATAAGAAACGTTTGTCGTAAACATGATTGCAATCACAATTTCTAGCAGCAAAAAAGCATTATAGCTTAAAAAACTACAAAACTGACAAGTTCTACTGTTGGCAATATAGAAACAATGCAAGTAAACTTCACAGAACAAAACATTCTCACAGAGGACAATGAAGCAAAAATTAATAATAGTGATGATGTCGTCACGGATTCCCGTGATTGAGTTCTACTCTGCTGTTAGACCTTTCATTTACAGCATCGCAAACTAGTTTATTCCGGTTCCTACAACCTTTGCAAATCTACTTAGAGTCGTTCAATTAGGTTAACCTTGAATTATTTATACGGGCTTCATTCTAAAGTTATAAATTCCTTCGTCACCCTTGTACAGGCGACCATTTGACGCTTGCTATTCCTACAAGCAAATGTCATACGATGCGCCTAATTCGTTAGGTTATTTTTTCCTCTTTTCAATACTTTTTTATAGTTATGTGCTGATTTGCGCGTTATATATCTAGCATTAGTACTCTGTGTTTATTGTACTAACTATGCGATAAAGTGAATAATTATCTATAATTGGTTGTCCTGCTGTGATAGAAAGTAATAATGTAAATGCGCCAAATCATGTAAGTTGCAATAAATTATATTTTGGGTGGCCACTCTTTTAATCAAATAGTCGTGCGGTTTTTATTAAAAGTCAAGAATTAATCTAACTTATATATTTCAATAGCAGTAAACCATTTTAATTAAAAACTCGTAAACTTAAGCTTTATGCACCTTTTTCTATAAAAACAAATTAGACTATATACACTCCCACGTATTTGTTTAATTCTAATCAACAAATTAAGAACCAGGCCGATGTCTCTCCCACAAACTTCTGAAAAAGTGAGCATTTTTCACAGGTGTAGACTGCAATAATGGTCAAATTATTAATTTAGGTCAAAAGACTACATTATATAAAAGGAGCTAAGAACATACCTGTCTTTATCATGTTTAAAAATACCAAACAGCTGCTGCTCTAGTCTAACAAACAGACCGTGTCTTGCAAAGAAGCCATAGTCACACTTGTACAAAATACCTCAATCTGCTCTGCCTCATTAACCCTTTGACTTATATACAGCAAAATCTTATTGTCTACCTAATCGGCTCTGATTCGTGATAAACCCTACAATTTCTTGCAAGTGAAAAGTTTGACCTTCAACTTTAAGCACCTCTGTGACCTTCACTTCGATTAAAGGTGTTCTTAGAATCTTTGTTAAGCGACATTTAAATACCACAGGTTTGTTTTGCTTCCATTTGTTATATTATACAATGAATAATCACTAAATGTCCATGAATCCTGGTTTATCTCTTGGCTTTTTAAGCTTATAACAACTTTGTTTCAAGCAGTTATATGACACAGGGCCGGCCTTAGGTAATTGGAGGCCCTAGGCGAAGCAAACTTGGTGGCCCCAAATGAAATAGAAAAATAAAAAATAAATACGAAAAAAATAAAATTACGCAATTTACCAGAGAGAGAGAGAGAGAGAGCAAGAGAGAGAGAGAGAGAGAGAGAGAGAGTGAGAGAGAGAGGGAAAAGAAAGCAAGAGAGAGAGAGAGCAAGAGAGAGAGAGAGCGAGAGAGAGAGAGAGAGAGAGAGAGAGAGAAAGAGGGAGAGAGAGAGAGAGAGAGAGAGAGAGAGAGAGAGGGAAAAGAAAGCAAGAGAGAGAGAGTGAGTGAGTGAGGGAGGGAGGGAAAGAGGGAGAGAGATTACTCTATTTGGCATTTACGTACATACATACATACATACATACAAGAGAGAGAGGCAGTATGTTCGCATAAAGCAAAAAAATGTTACCTCGGCGTCAGGCCCCCCTGGAGGGTGAGGCCCTAGGCAATTGCCTAGTTTGCCTATGCTTAAGGCCGGCCCTGATATGACATACAATGTTTCAACATCAACACATCAATCACACTGACAAATTAATAAAAAAGAATCTGATTTCTGGACCTGTGTTCGTATTTTCAATTCTAATTGAAACTTGAACAAACAAAAACAGCACGATACTAACTTTACTACATCTAGACAACGTTGACACTTGGAATGCACCGAACCCAGCATCTCGGCACCTGTCTTCATGAACAGACGCGTCATCAGAATGTACAGCCAATCGTGAAGCTCGTTTTTGTACACCTGTACAAAATCTGTGACCGTGTCCAAGAACATGCTAAATACCTGTAACAAGTGTGGATAATTAACATAATTTTGCTCTTAAGAACGGAGCAACGGAAACGATTTCCGACCCGAAAAATGTTCCTTTCAAAAACTGGAGTAAAAGTTTGGCTGAATTTTAATATAGTCTAGCCTCGTTATCTCGCCACTGTCCGTCTAGGGCAAATTTTTGGCGAGAGGCGAGTATGGCGAGATAACGGGAATATAACAAAGTTAGTCTATATGTATATACATAATAGTTGATTAACATAGTGTTCCTCTACGTACATATAAAATATATTTCGCATTAGGATACCAATCAACATTAAATCAGAAATGAAAAAATGTCATAGAAATTTCTTAGAATGTTATTTTTTTATTTAAAAAAACCTTTTTCGAGTATACACTGAAATGCAATAAACTTAGCAAAAGATTTAGAAATGTTCACAAATGAGTTACTGACGACTGAAATAATTCAGAAGAGACGACTGTTTCATTGATGATACACGCAAGCAGTCAACACAACGTTTAAATATCCTTGAATATCGTCGCGTGTGACTCTGTCAGACTGTTCAAGTATAAGTATATGTATTGATCGATTCACCTCTGAGTTTGTCTGTTTGGCGACATAACGAATATAGTTTACATAAGCACTCATCCTAGCATGACGTGGCGAGGGCGAGAAGCGAGGGTGGCGACTTAACGAGGTAAATATCAAAGCAGGAAATCCGTCCTGGTACTTTCTATGGCGAGAGACGAGTTTGGCGGCATAACGAGGGGTGAGATAACGAGGCTAGACTGTACACAAATTTAAAACACTTATTTTATATGATAAATTTCATCTTATCGTAAAACATCAGGCTTACTAAGTCGCAAGTCTCAGCTCTTGAATGGGTCAGTTAATTTTGACACTTTTGCTTCACATAAACCACAAATTTGCACTGAGCATGCTTGTGTTCAAACATTTGATGTTAAGATCATAGAGAAAAATGTTATCCTCATCAGATGACCCTTGTAACAAATGCAACGTCATGCGGAACAGACCGCCGTCAACAACACCATCTTGAGTGTTACATAATACTGATCTTACCTTGCTGTGTGGGTCCACGAACGCCATCTTGACTGTTACATGATACTGATCTTACCTTGCTGTGTGGGTCCATGAACGCCATCTTGAGTGTTACATGATACTGATCTTACCTTGCTGTGTGGGTCCATGAACGCCATCTTGACTGTTACATAATACTGATCTTACCTTGCTGTGTGGGTCCATGAACGCCATCTTGACTGTTACATGATACTGATCTTACCTTGCTGTGTGGGTCCATGAACGCCATCTTGAGTGTTACATGATACTGATCTTACCTTGCTGTGTGGGTCCATGAACGCCATCTTGAGTGTTACATAATACTGATCTTACCTTGCTGTGTGGGTCCATGAACGCCATCTTGAGTGTTACATGATACTGATCTTACCTTGCTGTGTGGGTCCATGAACGCCATCTTGACTGTTACATAATACTGATCTTACCTTGCTGTGTGGGTCCATGAACACCATCTTGACTGTTACATAATACTGATCTTACCTTGCTGTGTGGGTCCATGAACACCATCTTGAGTGTTACATAATACTGATCTTACCTTGCTGTGTGGGTCCATGAACGCCATCTTGAGTGTTACATGATACTGATCTTACCTTGCTGTGTGGGTCCATGAACGCCATCTTGACTGTTACATAATACTGATCTTACCTTGCTGTGTGGGTCCATGAACGCCATCTTGAGTGTTACATGATACTGATCTTACCTTGCTGTGTGGGTCCATGAACGCCATCTTGAGTGTTACATGATACTGATCTTACCTTGCTGTGTGGGTCCATGAACGCCATCTTGAGTGTTACATAATACTGATCTTACCTTGCTGTGTGGGTCCATGAACGCCATCTTGAGTGTTACATGATACTGATCTTACCTTGCTGTGTGGGTCCATGAACGCCATCTTGAGTGTTACATAATACTGATCTTACCTTGCTGTGTGGGTCCATGAACGCCATCTTGAGTGTTACATGATACTGATCTTACCTTGCTGTGTGGGTCCATGAACGCCATCTTGACTGTTACATGATACTGATCTTACCTTGCTGTGTGGGTCCATGAACGCCATCTTGAGTGTTACATGATACTGATCTTACCTTGCTGTGTGGGTCCATGAACGCCATCTTGACTGTTACATGATACTGATCTTACCTTGCTGTGTGGGTCCATGAACGCCATCTTGACTGTTACATGATACTGATCTTACCTTGCTGTGTGGGTCCATGAACGCCATCTTGAGTGTTACATGATACTGATCTTACCTTGCTGTGTGGGTCCATGAACGCCATCTTGAGTGTTACATGATACTGATCTTACCTTGCTGTGTGGGTCCATGAACGCCATCTTGAGTGTTACATGATACTGATCTTACCTTGCTGTGTGGGTCCATGAACGCCATCTTGAGTGTTACATGATACTGATCTTACCTTGCTGTGTGGGTCCATGAACACCATCTTGACTGTTACATGATACTGATCTTACCTTGCTGTGTGGGTCCATGAACGCCATCTTGACTGTTACATAATACTGATCTTACCTTGCTGTGTGGGTCCATGAACATTCTTGTGTAAATTTCCGTAATTCGTTTTACTTCAGTTCGGCTAGAAAATAATAACAACAAATAAAAGTATAGTTTATTTAACACTTCATATGTTGTGATTAAAGCAGGGATGAGAATGACAAATTGCAAAAAACTCTGAAACAGGCCAGAGGTTTT
This sequence comes from Tubiluchus corallicola, assembly GCA_030141605.1. Lineage (NCBI taxonomy): Eukaryota > Metazoa > Priapulida > Priapulimorpha > Priapulimorphida > Tubiluchidae > Tubiluchus > Tubiluchus corallicola. The sequence continues at coordinate 174,998 of JAQGDQ010000460.1, read as the reverse complement.
GGGGCTGCCTAGGCCCCCAATGGAGATGAGGGGCAAAGCCCCCTTGGAGCCAGCAATAAATTGCAATTTTGTGACCATAGAAAGCCTCTAAGTGGATTTAAAATATCAATTACTTTGTTTCATGCATAATTAAAAATACCCAACTATCAAGGATACATGATACCTAATTTTGTGTCAAAAACACCTAAGTACTGGCCGCTCCTATGCAAAAGTATATAAAAACTGTCTGCAATTGACTCAAATAACTCCACACAATTGATTCTATATTTTTATACATAGAGATCTACACGTGGTTACACTGATATACGTGATGTAAACAAAGTGACGGCCTGCCAACTAGCGGTCAGCTTGTGAAACAATGTACAGGGTCCGTAAAAATTTCCTCAACGAATTTACGCGATTTACAAAAATGGCACTACTGGTCTTCCAGAAACTCGGAATTCCGCGTATAGGCAGAAAATTCTCATCCCTGGATTAAACTGATTAGGAACAAAAATGATATATTTGCAACAGAAATGAGTTGTGTGTTATACTAACTCATCTTGCTCTCACTTAACAACGTCTGCTTAATTAATGTAATAGCAACTTTATGATTTGGTTGTTTGCCTGACATAGTTATACGACAAGTAAGAATAAAAGATTGTATACAAAACATAATCTTGGAACATCAACCGCACACAACATAATGCATAAGTAGTAGTAGGTCTTCTCGATCTAGTCCTAAAGAAATTTAGAAAACTGTAATTTATTACTAACGACATAAACTACACTTACGGTGACATAAGTGTTCAATTCACTTACTTAAGCGGTTTAGGCAACCGACATAGGTTCTGTATGGCTATTAAACCCTCTTTCCGCTCTGACCAGTTGGAGCTGGCACATGAGTGTACAATTTCACTAATATCCTGTAAGACACAATGATATGATGTACACATATTGCACTGTTTTTTAAACATTTCAATGCATTCTTTTCCATATTTAAGCAGGCTCATTTAAAAGTTCTGAAACTTCCAAGGTGGCTAGTCAGAAAACTGGACGCTAATATCGTAAACAAGATGACTTAATTACGAGTCGTGAAACTATAACTATATTCCAATGCCTGTCACCCAAGTAATACAAATCAGAAATACTAACAAATTCGGCAACCAACACTAATGGCGCGTTCATACTAGCGAGTTTTCTCTCTGACAACAAACTCGCAAGTGTGAACTGCTTTGTGAGTTACTGTCCGTAAGAAATTGCAACTTACTAACAGTTACTGTGAGTTGATTTACTGTCTAGTATGAAAGCCTCGGCGATTTATCCTCAACAATTCTTGCAGTGAATAGAGAAGTGAGCGTCAGCTTGTGCTTATTGTCGGAGAGTAACCCACAGTAAGTTTTGCTCTCTCTAGTCTGAACACGCTTGTGAGTTACTTACAGTAAATAGAGAAGTGAGTGTCAGCTCGTGCTTACTGTCGGAGAGTAACTCACAGTAAGTTTTGCTTTCTAGTCTGAACACGTTTGTGAGTCACGTGGCAAGAAAACTCGCTAATGTGAATGAGCCATAATGCCGCTTAACATAACAGCACGAAGACAAGTAATTTTGTTCTCCGAACTTTGATTTAACGGACGACAATAAAGAATGTGCAACTATGCCACCACGGAAACCTTTGCACATTTCTTTTCAAGTCAACACAGTTTTCTTACCATGCAATGCACTTCAAAAACAAGTGACACAACAACCCAGTGCAACCACATGCCCAACACCCAGATAAAAAACGCACAAACAAGTGAACAAAACAAGCAGCACCACCATACAGTGTTGAACCCATGAACCCAAGAACACCTGAACACACCTGTACCTTTTTCTGTATTAATTTATCCCTAGGTGAGGTCTTTTTGTTAGAATGAGGAATCTGAAACAATGTCAGATTTCCTAATGGTTGATATATAAATAAGTTTGTCAAATCTGTATTAGTGTTATTACTTCACAAATAACAAATATGGAAAAGTAAAAAATAAACAGCATAATTTAAATATTGAATGTTAACGTAGGTTACGTTATTAGTATCACATGTGACTGCAAATAGTGCAATTGCAGTTTCATTCAAACACTTATTTTGAACATACAGTTCACATTAAAATTATGAAAAAGGTACAAAATTGTCCAGAAAAATAAAATTATACATTTTGAGTAAATTTATTAAGTGTTTTATGCTGATTTGCGCAGTAAATGAAGCATTTTTCAAAAGATATCAGCAGATTTTACCTCAAATAGGTAAATAATTTGAAAACTTGAACAAAACAGACCAATATCAACCAGAATGCTGAACACGCACATTTTGTGCAGTAATGATATTTGTAAAAAAAAAATTGTGTAGAATTTCATGCAGCAACAAGCCACAGCTAGCTGTAACAGTGGTTGCTAAGGCATTTGTAGCATGCAATCCCGTGCATGCGTTGTCAAGCCACAGCTAGCTGTAACAGTGGTTGCTAAGGTATTTGTAATATGCAACCCCGTGCATGCATTGTCTAGCCACAGCTAGCTGTAGCAGTGGTTGCTAAGGTATTTGCATCATGCAGCCCCGTGCATGTGTTGTCAAGCCACAGCTAGGTGTAACAGTGGTTGCTAAGGTATTTGTAATATGCAACCCCGTGCATGCTGTAACAGTGGTTGCTAAGGTATTTGTAGCATGCAACCCCGTGCATGCGTTGTCTTGACACAGCTAGCTGTAACAGTGGTTGCTAAGGTATTTGTAGCATGCAACCCGTGCATGCGTTGTCTTGCCACAGCTAGCTGTAGCAGTGGTTGCTAAGGTATTTGTAGCATGCAACCCCGTGCATGTGTTGTCAAGCCACAGCTAGGTGTAACAGTGGTTGCTAAGGTATTTGTAATATGCAACCCCGTGCATGCTGTAACAGTGGTTGCTAAGGTATTTGTAGCATGCAACCCCGTGCATGCATTGTCTTGCCACAGCTAGCTGTAGCAGTGGTTGCTAAGGTATTTGTAATATGAAACCCTGTGCATGCGTTGTCTTGCCACAGCTAGGTGTAACAGTGGTTGCTAAGGTATTTGTAGCATGCAGCCCCGTGCATGCGTTGTCTTGCCACAGCTAGCTGTAGCAGTAGTTGCTAAGGTATTTGTAGCATGCAACCCCGTGCATGCGTTGTCTTGCCACAGCTAGCTGTAGCAGTGGTTGCTAAGGTATTTGTAGCATGCAACCCCGTGCATGTGTTGTCAAGCCACAGCTAGGTGTAACAGTGGTTGCTAAGGTATTTGTAATATGCAACCCCGTGCATGCTGTAACAGTGGTTGCTAAGGTATTTGTAGCATGCAACCCCGTGCATGCGTTGTCTTGCCACAGCTAGCTGTAGCAGTGGTTGCTAAGGTATTTGTAATGTGAAACCCTGTGCATGCGTTGTCTTGCCACAGCTAGGTGTAACAGTGGTTGCTAAGGTATTTGTAGCATGCAGCCCCGTGCATGCGTTGTCTTGCCACAGCTAGCTGTAGCAGTGGTTGCTAAGGTATTTGTAGCATGCAACCCCGTGCATGCGTTGTCTTGCCACAGCTAGCTGTAGCAGTGGTTGCTAAGGTATTTGTAGCATGCAACCCCGTGCATGCGTTGTCTTGCCACAGCTAGCTGTAACAGTGGTTGCTAAGGTATTTGTAGCATGCAACCGCGTGCATACGTTGTCAAGCCACGGCTAGCTGTAACAGTGTTTGCTAAGGTATTTGTAGCATGCAACCCCGTGCATGCGTTATCTTGCCACAGCTAGGTGTAACAGTGGTTGCTAAGGTATTTGCAGCATGCAGCCCGTGCATGCGTTGTCTTGCCACAGCTAGGTGTAACAGTGGTTGCTAAGGTATTTGTAGCATGCAATCCCGTGCATGCGTTGTCAAGCCACAGCTAGCTGTAACAGTGGTTGCTAAGGTATTTGTAATATGCAACCCCGTGCATGCATTGTCTAGCCACAGCTAGCTGTAGCAGTGGTTGCTAAGGTATTTGCATCATGCAGCCCCGTGCATGTGTTGTCAAGCCACAGCTAGGTGTAACAGTGGTTGCTAAGGTATTTGTAATATGCAACCCCGTGCATGCATTGTCTTGCCACAGCTAGCTGTAACAGTGGTTGCTAAGGTATTTGTAGCATGCAACCCCGTGCATGCGTTGTCTTGCCACAGCTAGCTGTAGCAGTGGTTGCTAAGGTATTTGTAATATGAAACCCTGTGCATGCGTTGTCTTGCCACAGCTAGGTGTAACAGTGGTTGCTAAGGTATTTGTAGCATGCAGCCCCGTGCATGCGTCGTCTTGCCACAGCTAGCTGTAGCAGTGGTTGCTAAGGTATTTGTAGCATGCAACCCCGTGCATGCGTTGTCTTGCCACAGCTAGCTGTAGCAGTGGTTGCTAAGGTATTTGTAGCATGCAACCCCGTGCATACGTTGTCTTGCCACAGCTAGCTGTAACAGTGGTTGCTAAGGTATTTGTAGCATGCAACCACATGCATACGTTGTCAAGCCATGGCTAGCTGTAACAGTGGTTGCTAAGGTATTTGTAGCATGCAACCCCGTGCATGCGTTGTCTTGCCACAGCTAGGTGTAACAGTGGTTGCTAAGGTATTTGTAGCATGCAGCCCCGTGCATGCGTTGTCAAGCCACAGCTAGCTGTAACAGTGGTTGCTAAGGTATTTGTAGCATGCAACCCCGTGCATGCGTTGTCTTGCCACAGCGAGGTGTAACAGTGGTTGCTAAGGTATTTGTAGCATGCAGCCCCGTGCATGCATTGTCAAGCCACAGCTAGCTGTAACAGTGGTTGCTAAGGTATTTGCATCATGCAGCCCCGTGCATGCATTGTCTTGCCACAGCTAGCTGTAACAGTGGTTGCTAAGGTATTTGTAGCATGCAACCCCGTGCATGCGTTGTCTAGCCACAGCTAGCTGTAACAGTGGTTGCTAAGGTATTTGTAGCATGCAGCCCCGTGCACACGTTGTCTTGTAGCTTCAACAAGTAAGAACACAATGCAGACTGGGCATTGGTAAAGTTGGTGTTGCTATGACAACCGAGTGATTTTTTTGGGTTGCATTTGATTGCAAAATGGTGCCAGATTTTTAAATGCACTTGTGGCAGTCATATGTAGTCACTAATTTAAGCTATAGATATTCATACCCAATTAATAAAATTACGTGAAAAGTGCGCGATGTCTTCTCGGAACTTTGCAAAATGGTTTGCAGAAATGTGCTGTACAAACCATAGGTCACAAACCAACCCTTTTACAACGACACATACATAGCCACAATCTCTGACGGTTCTCATGTTGCAAAATAAAGTGAGTGTTTAGAGACAACCATAAGCAAAAACTACTCATGAAACCTTTACCTTGCTCACTTTCTCTCCTCTGTCAGCTTTCTGTTTTGCATGAAAACATAACGGTAAATATTTTTAACAGGGAAGAAACGTGTAGAACTTTTGGGATTAGAAAATGCGACATTCATATAAGGATATTTAGCTGTGAAAAGAGTTAGGGTACGACTCCCATGTGCACGTAATCCGTATTCATTCAAACATGATCGCTATCGTCCGAATACGCATCACGCAGCAATGTGCAAAAGGGAAACCGCCGTTGCCTAGGTGATTTTAGATAGTTTTCAAGTTTCCGGTGACTATTTCCGCTATTTAGCTTTCTCAAAATTCTAGTTAGGTGAGTTTTGGTCACTTTAGGACCTACAAACAATAATATTTCTATTTGAGTTTTTGAGAGGTGGAAGAATCATGTAGTTACGTGTTGTGCATCTAACTGCAGTTCTTTCACTAAATGATGATACCTGCCAAATTGTGCCCCCACCTCCCTGCAAAATGTTGTACACCCCAAACATGAGCTTCTTTTGAACTTTTTGGTCTAATAGTACAATAATAAGCTAAGCTGTAATTATCACGCTTAAGTTTCGACAGAGACATGTTTTCCAAAGATTACCGCTTGCAATTTTCACGAAATCAAAAATGGTGGAAAGAGCGCCGTGAGCTTTGTTAATACGCTTAGCGTTTACAGACAGATGGAGACAGTCAATGCACATCACGCATTACGGATCACAGATCACGCATTATGCATTACGTTCACACGGAGTTGTAGCTTTAGGTACGTCCATTTATTAAGAAGAGATGGAAAAAATCGAGAACAGAAAAATAAAACCCATCGCCACGTTAACATGATAACTGCACTCGGAGAATATGGGTCAGAAATTACGGTACACTAAACGGGGAAACCACACATTTCAAAAATTCACAGAAGTATACTTACATCCGAACCTCGGGTGTAGGAACCGAACGATCGCTCAGAACAGATGCTTGACGTCTCGCTCTCATCGTCGGAGTGGTAATTGTTGTCGTAGCGCCGTCTACCGGCACCTTTGCGGGTCTGCAAACAAGAATAATAAATGCCATAATTCAAAGATAATATAGGTTTTACAAGTCAAATGTGGACACAGGAAAGTTTAAATGTGACTTAGGTAAGTCAAATGTAGACATAGGACATTTGACTTGACATGTGTCTACATTTGACTTACCAAAAACGCTTAAGATTTCTTGAAAACCATTGTTAACACATTTGAACTACCTATGTCTACGTTTGAGTTACCAAGACACAATTGAACTACCTAAATCTACATTTGAGTTAACGCACGTCTACATTTGACATGTAAAACCTATAAAGTAAATAAACACACTATAATGCAACAAATCACATACACTTCATCAGGTACTGTAAGCATTTAAACTGAATGTGTTTACTGAGCTCTATTAACACAATGACACATATGAAGGAAAGTTTTACTGTCAAAACTCACTGCCTGCTTTTATTTCGCGTACAGTAAATGTTATGTGTGCGGCATTTTTAAGACGATTACTTTTACTTTTGTCTAAATAAAATACATCTGGTATGTTTTTAGAAATTTGGATATATTATTAGATACTGTAATTTATATTATGTAAGTGTAATATTTTTTCTTGTCTTTTTTTTTAAATTTTACTTCAGTAGTTTGTTCAATAATGATATACAAGTATCGTTATTAAAATAATATCAAAATTCACAATCGTTGGATAACTACAAATTTCTAATTTTAACTAACTATATACATAACTAGCTTTGCTAAACTGTATTTTTATGGGTGAATTTTGCTTAAACTTTAACCTGTGTGTATAAAAAGATAGATAGTGTGCTTTGAAACTGTGCAGGTTAGTATGAGATTATAGCACTTTCTGTATAATTTAAGCATTATAGCTTCAATTATGAGCAGCTATATTGTTAAAATTTTGATGTTCAACGAAATATTTAACTCACTTATTTGAAAAATCAAATTAGGGGCTAATTTATGCTCAATATATATTAATTAATATGATACCTTGATATGATAAACATATATCTATATTGTTTATCATATCAAGGTATCATATCAATAAAGTTTATTATTACAATTTTAAAACCGAAGGTTAGTCCTCGATGTACAAGCTACACATAAGAGTATATGATTGCATAACAACATCTAAGCTGTAATACCGTAATGCATAACGTAAGTTATTACCTAGCTCAATGTACATACCAAAAATGATCACCTAAGTATATACAAAAAATGGCTGTACTAAATTGCCAACTAGAAATTTTTGGAGAACATTTAATTGGAGACGAAGACTTATACTCCTTAGAACTTTGCATTTGTTTTATAGGAACTATTACTTTTATTTAATGAACAATTTTGGTTAAGTACACGCGGGTAGCATGACAGTATTTCTGTTTTTTGTAACTGCATCACGATAATGAGACAAAAATTTAAAACTGAATCGCAATCAATCACAATTGTAAATGTGTAAATGTAAATGTACAATTAACACTCCTCCATTTTGCTTGAATCGGCAGTAATTACCTAGTATGTAGCCAACTTAGCAGGTTAAGTTCACATTTTTTCATACACAGTTATACATTAATGGTTAAATCAGGGGTGTGCAAATTGCGGCCCGCGGGCCACTTGCGGCCCGCCGAGAGAATTTGTGCGGCCCGCGAAGAGATTTGTCTACCTAATGAAAGTGCGGCCTGGGTGATTAATTAAGTGTATCCAGCTGAAGTCCGCGCCACCATCCCAAAGATAGTGCGGGTAGTTTTTTCTACTAAATCGGATGCCATTAACCCTTACAAGACGGTTGTAGCTTAATGTCACTGTACTACACAGACTGTGTAATACACATTACTAATATGCATCGTAATGAAATTACCACTATCTGTCCTGAAAGTAGAAATATATGGTTTGTAATATAAATTTTAATAACTTCTAAAATAGTTTCTTGAGTGTAGTAGTAATGACGTACGCAGGTCGAATGCAAAAAAATCGTTATTAGGCCTTTCTGTACTTGGCTCCTTGATCAAACTGCCTGTGGCCCGCAGGAAAAGTTTAATGTGGCCCGGCTAGTCAGATAATTTGCACACCCCTGGGTTAAATGAAGTTTTTTTCTTATTTATGATGCTAATGTCATAAATCCTCATAGATATTTTTTCCAAGCACGAATACCGTGTTTGTAATATTAACCAGTAACAAAAAACAAATGCAACATTTCAGAATTACAAACAAATGCCACCAACGGCTTACCAGTGCATCGTGTAGCGCCGTCTCTGACTCCTTTCCCGGTATCAATTCTCGCTGTGCCAATACATTAGCATTGCCACTTGGTGCTAAATAAAAAAACATTATGTAATCAGTAAATCAGTAGCCATTTGAAATAAGTTGTCAAGAAAAAATACGCCGGAACGAGCTTCCGTTAAACGGTAGGCATTTGTGTATTAAATGCCAGTTGTACTTTTGTATGGGCTTATGAACTGAAGCAGACAGATAATAGTTTCTGTTATTATATCTGCCCTATTGGTTTTCTATAATTCAATTAAGTGTTAACTAATAAACTACTCGTATTTTTGAACTAACCGTATGTGTAATTATAAGCTCGAACTAATTGTATATATATCTGTCTTTAAAATGTACTACATGTAGTGGGAATAGTGTGATCAGTTATAGATCCTACTGTGTTGAATATCCACTCAAAATAAATAAAGTTTATACATAAACAGTACGTAAAATGACAAAGTCAAAATGACAAAGTGACCACAGCTGCAAAACAGTGGTGTTAGCTTAATCAAGTTATCTTAATTTTACGTACTATTAACAAATAATAGTCTTTCTATCTTTTATATCATCCCATATATGAGCTTCATTCATTACATCATTCCATTTTAAGCACTAATGTTTTTTATTACGATTCACTTTAAATTTTCAGATTATTTCCATTACTTTTTTTTCTATCACTGTGTGGGACAATCTAACAAGCCCTGCTTTTTGATTGCCCGCAACACATTTACCTTTGCATATAAGTGACCAGTGTTTGAGGCTTTTCCTGTGCAGTCTTATTTGTATTACGTTCATTGTAAGCGCTTTCACTAGATATTGTACATGAAACTATTGTAAATGTGTAATGTGAAATAAATGACTTATGACTTATGACTACTTAAGTCTTGACAATTACAACCACCAAAATGATTGAGCGATTTTTAACAAATATTCTTGCTATTAATTATCAAACATGCTAGGATCACGTATTCAAGGATCAGCTAGGATCACATATTCAAGGATCAGCTAGGATCACATATTCAAGGATCAGCTAGGATCACATGTTCAAGGATCAGCTAGGATCACATATTCAAGGATCAGCTAGGATCACATATTCAAGGATCAGCTAGGATCACATGTTCAAGGATCAGCTAGGATCACATATTCAAGCGCTGACAATCATCTGTTCATAAACCACTCACTTTTGTTCACCCTGCCTGGCCGCGATCCAGATGCCGTACTGCCACTAAGTCTCCTCTCTCGGCCGTAACTACTATTCAGACGATTGGGGCTGTTGTCACGACTAGTTCCCGTGCTGCGAGGTATCCCCGACCTGCGGGGTTTTCTCTCGCTGCTCGGTCCGCCCGTGTACGTCTGGTAGCTGAAGCGCGACGACGGCGAATTTGACCGACTGCCCGCTGTGCAAACAAAACAACGTATTAAACAAGTGCACGAAATTTGAAATGAATTTCTGCCAGTTCTGTAAGCAGATTCGGCGCAAAAATACATAGTAAACAAGAGAGTTTGTATACAGCTGGTAGCATAACACAAGAGTGCAAAGGAGTGCTAAGAGATATATAAATATAAGTGCCAAGACACAGATCAAAATTGGCAAAAACTGCTATTGTTATAACTAACAACTCTTACTTGAGACATGTTCAAAAAGCTGAATGAAAATATGCACACACAATTTAACAGATTTCGCTACTAATAAAATTTCCCTGTTTAAGAATAGATTGATTTCCGGAAATTAAAAGCACTCTCAAGTGTGAACAACAGTAAACTCTGATCAAGAACAGCTTGTTCACAAAGTTACAAAACGCTGCCATCTTACGTTGTGAATGCGACGCTTTGGATCGTCCACGTTCATCCTGCTTTGCTGAACGAGCTGCAAAAATAAGAACATAACATGCTATGCAAATGATATGGTTAACTGTTTAAAAAACTGCCAACTGGTGTAACTGTTTAGAACATTGCTAATCGTTTAACCGTTACTTAGCCAAGTTTTCTACATATATGTATTAATGGAACCTTGTATCTACATGCAAGACATAATCTCAGCTTTCTTGCCACCAACATCCGTCTCTGCATGCAGAACAAAACAAGCCATAAGTAAAGCCACTGATGCAGAAATGAGAAAAATCGTAAATAAAACAACAGATACGGAAAAGAAACGGCAAATGAACAGAATGTTTTTTTTTCAAATCGCAAGTCTGAATATAAAGATCATCTTCCAGAATTAAAAGATGAAGTTTCTTTTGAAATCAATAAAAACCATCATAACATTGAGAAATGATTTTACCAATACGGAAAATAACATAAGGGAATACAATAACATTAGATAAGCTGCGACAGTGCAATATCAGTGACAGCACAAATCCACAACTCCTCGGCTAATGCAAAGACCACTTACGTAAAGAAGAGTAATTAGAAGTCTTCTCAAACCGTGAACCGACTCCGCCAGCTCTCACTCGAGCACGTTGCACGGCACTGGCGTCAATAGCGCTGTTAGAGCGGGGTGCACGAACCATGCCCGGTCGACCATCACCTACGCATGCATTAATTTCAGAATTAAACATTCTCTATAAAACTCCACCACATTGCAGAAAAAACAAACCAAACACCAGTGCAAGTGAAACAGCGTCAACCCACATACAAAAGCAAAAAAAGCAATTTACAATATATATTACTCATTACAAAACATTAGGCAGATACAGCGCCTCAATCAAGACCAAAATTACGTGTTCAAAAAATCCTCATTCTTCAAGTAGTCCACGTAATGTGCACAAAATACATTGCACACCCGAAAGGTAACTTTACAAAAAAGAATTACCATAGTCACTGCTGGCAGGGCTACCAATAGTACGACTGGTGCTGCTCCCTCGTGGGCGCCGAGAAGCGGATCCTGTCAAGTTCTCCTTGGAACTGACACTGGATCTACCGTAACGAGACGACACACGTCCGGCACTGCTTAGCGAGTTGGTGCTTGAACTGTTACTAAGTTCACCTTGCAGTAACTTCTGTTTGCTGGCGTCGAGTGATTGCAACAACCTATCGGCCTGATCCTTGAAATGATCCGCAAAACCCCAGAAAGCCCTACAGTAAGAAGGTATTATAAGATATCATTACGACTCCATTATACATTCGTTTGCTTATGTCTAAGAATTATGCTTGTGTTATAAAGTCTATTTCAGTTGCCATTGTTATTATGTTTCTGTTGTCAGATTTTTATTTCAGTTCTTGTTTCAGTTCATTTCATTTCAGTTTTATTTCAGTTATTTTCAGTTTGATTTTTTTTATTATGCACTTACTATTACTGTGTATGAATTGTACTAACACGTTATAAGCATATCAATTTAATGTCATTCATAACAATTTAGTTTTTATTATAAGCAGTACTAACACTAATACACTGTAGCATAGTGCCTATAAAAAAATGTTCATGACTAACCAAAGGGCAGCTGACTAGATGACCAATTGGTCTTTTGCTGCCCTTTCTTCACATTTTTGTTTCCAAATTAATTGTATTATAATTGTGCGTGTGTTGCAAGATAAGTAAAAAGATTATTATTATTATTATTATTATTATTATTATTATTATTATTGTTATTGTATGTGAAAAACAGAATACACGTAAGCCCACGGGATGAATAATATAAAATTTCTTAACATAAAATCTATGCAGAAACGTATAAACGACACGGTTATTACCGTCGCGAATGCACGCGTGCGTCCGGGTCGGCGTCGGAGATGCCCTTTTTTATCGCCTCCTGCAATGCAGCGATGTGGCGCTCCAACGCGTGCGTTGGCCACGTGTGTAGCATCTGATCCAGCATCTCTGCACATTGTCTAAAAATAAAGTATTGTTTCAGTTTACTTACATTATACATTATAAGTACTTTTCATCACTATTAATACAATCAAAGTGCCTTCAACGATGTTTTAACTAGTTGGAATGGTTCTGCAGCTTTCATGCTGAAATCTACCACGTAAGTCAAATCAAATCAATCAATTTATTTCACTCCAGCAATACATATACAATACATCAACATACAATATTATTGAAACAAAAAGAAACAGTATAGGTAAAAAAACGTTGATGAAGTCAAATTAACCAAATAAAAGAGTTGCTGTATGACACCTTGAAAGCTTGGCTTGTTAGGGTGGCACAAATGAGTGAATGAAAGAATGGTTAGGGTTAGTAGACATGATGGAGTGGAAAAAATAGTAAGCTTGGGGATAGGAAGAAGGAAGGGAGGGGAGAATGAGTGAATGAAAGAATGGTTAGGGTTAGTAGACATGATGGAATGGAAAAAAATAGTAAGTTTAGGGATAGGAAGAAAGAAGGGAGGGGAGGATGAGTGAATGAAAGAATGGTTAGGGTTAGTAGACATGATGGAATGGAAAAAATAGTAAGATTAGGGATAGGAAGAAGGAAAAGAGGAGAAGAAACGACAACAGTGTATGTTTAATTTACATAGAGCTAATTAAAATTGCATTATAATTGATTGGAGGCCATATATTACCATTGCATAAGACTGCATAAGTAAAGCATATAGTCAGACTTGTTGCAGTAAAATCTAGTGTATTTTTGTATTAATACATAAAGTATGATATGCAAATTCTTTCATTAATATTGCTGAAGTAAAATTTAATGAAATTCTATTTAAATTGTTTTCTTCCAAATAAACTTGCAAAAATCATTCCCCAGTCACAGTAAATTTGAAGAGGAGATCAGAAGTCTCCCTAATCTTTCTGTCGAGTGTGTCTTTGCAGTTTCTAATTACAGTCGACCCTTGTTAAACCGGACCCCGTTAGCCCAGATATCGGATAAGACGGACGTCATCCGTGGTAAAGGAAACTGACCGATTTCCGTCCGAGCCGGAGCGCTAAACAGAACACGGCCTACCAACTCACCACGAGCCATTGACGGGCCAGAGAGGCTCATGGTGCCGCCTAAGCTGCTATCATTCCCGCCAAAATTCAGTTTGCTTACCCCATCGAAAGCACTCGCTAATTTCTTTATCCTCACAGGTTAACTATTTTAAAGTAATATACAGTATAGTATATAGTGCACAGTATATATTGCAATGCATGTAGGCCTTATTAAGGTGATTATTCCTGTATAATATATTCCTGTATAATATAGATCATATACAGGCATATCGGATAAATCGGACAATCGGCTAAACAGGAGCCCCCCCCCCATTAGTCCGGTTTAACGAGGGTTGACTGTAATATGATAGCGACAGGAGCTTCTGGCAGGGAATTAGCATGGGTGTTGGTACAACTTTACCAAGAAGAGCTTAAGTCCTGTAATATCAGGCTTGAACATCATAGTGAAAAGTACCAAGGTAAGAAATCTACCTATAATCAGGGATGAGAATGACAAATTGCAAAAAACTCTGAAACAGGCCGGGGGTTTGGGGGCCGCGTAGGCCATAGAGAACCTCTAAGTGGACTTAAAATATCAAATACCTTGTTTCGTGCATAATTTAAAATACCCAATTATCAAGGATACATGATACCTAATCGTCTCAAAAACGTCTAAGTACTAGCTGCTCCTTGGCAAAAGTATATAAAAACTGTCTGCAATTGACTCAAATAACTCTTGCACAATTGATTCTATATTTTTATACATAGAGATATACACGTGGTTACACTGATGTACGTGATGTAAACAAAGTGACGGCCTGCCACCTAGCAGTCAGCTTGTGAAATAATGTACTGGGTGCGTAAAAATTTTCTCAACGAATTTACACGATTTACAAAAATGGCACTACTGGTCTTCCGAAAACCAGGAATTCCGCGTATCCGCGAAAAATTCTCATCCCTGGATCAAAGTGATTAGGATCAAAATATAGAGGAACATAATTCGAAAACTTTTTATTTGCGAGCGCAGTTTTTTGTTTTAATTCAATCGTAAAAATCGTAAAGAAAAGAAACCATAATATACCTTCTTATTTCTTTTGACTTGGACGATAGTTGACTAACGAGTAAAGGTACTAGCTTGGGTGAAAGTGTATGCTGTAAAAGAAATAAGCATAATAAATGTCTCCAAACACTCAAGCATTTAAGAAAACGGAAATATCGCTGACACTATCTATGCAATTTATACGAATTTTGTCTATACGAAATGACGAAATATTTAAGACTAAATTAATGTATATAGTTTAGTCTGCGTTCTAGAAAAAAAGGACTAGAAAACTACTGGTAGAGCCTAAGGTCACTCCAAGTTTTTTCTTGGATGGTCAGTTAAGTTTGCAAGACTACTAATGCATAACTAAATTAAAATGTAAAATAAGTCAGTAAGTTTATAATTCATACGGGCCTCTTGTTGGGTCTAATCCAGGCATCTTCAGTCAAAAATTATTCCAATCACATAGGTGAGCATAGTAAATTCATGAACATAGGTGAGCATAGTAAATTCATTCATGGCTTACCTGTATGATGAACCTGAGCGCGATGACTCCCGATGAAGCCATCACCTTTGCGCTGTTCGGTATTAGGGCGACTAAACTGGAAAAAAGGGCGTCGGCGAAATGGTCAAATTTGTTACCCATTTGTGTTGCCAAAAACCTACACAAAGAAGTAAAAAAGGAATAAATAATAAGTTAAAAATAAGCTTCAGTAATAAAAAAACGGACGGGGATTTTTATTGACAAAATATTGTCATACTTTTCATGTAAGGGAAATATCTGTGTGGTCATGCGAGGAAATTAAGTGACACTGCGCCTGGTCGTTAAATGGATTTGGTCTAGAAAACTGTTTTTGGCTGATCATTCGCCATACAAGTAGTCTTATGACTACAGTCTTTTCCGAACCTCTAATGTGCATATGGTATGCCCCTGCACGCAAGATACGCGCACTAAGTATGGCGGTGCCTGCGGATGAATTTTATCGAAATAGATAACGATTTAAAATTAATTTGCTGAAAAAATGGAAGGAAATAAGAGTTACAATTAGTTTTGTATAATTAATTAATTGAGTGGTCATCGGTTCGTAAAGTGAAACGGTCGCAAGATGCGTAGATCGTAGATCAACGACTACCTGCATTGCTTCCTTGTTAATTAAGTAGCCATATGACTAGTCAGGTTTAATACGAAACCCTGCAACTGAATGCTACATTCTGGCTTGTGCTACACTCAACATTTTTAGAACATTAACAAATAAAAACACCCAGTATAGTTTTCTGCATGTACATTTTGCATCAAGCAAAAATAATCAAAAATTTAGCCTACTATGTGAAAAGTTTACACGTTGTGCTTTTCAAAACACAGTCACCTTTGGTATTGTTAACCATCAAACACAGTCATAACACATACCAACTTCTCATTGGATATACCAACTTCTCATTAATACATTGGATATACCAACTTCTCATTAATACATTGGATATACCAACTTCTCATTAATACATTGGATATACCAACGTCTCATTAATACATTGGATATACCAACTTCTCATTAATACATTGGATATACCAACTTCTCATTAATACATTGGATATACCAACTTCTCATTAATACATTGGATATACCAACATCTCATTAATACATTGGATATACCAACTTCTCATTAACACATTGGATATACCAACGTCTCATTAATACATTGGATACACCAACCTCTCATTAATACATTGGATATACCAACTTCTCATTAATACATTGGATATACCAAATTCTCATTAATACATTGGATATACCAACTTCTCATTAATACATTGGATATACCAAATTCTCATTAATACATTGGATATACCAACTTCTCATTAATACATTGGATATACCAACGTCTCATTAATACATTGGATATACCAACTTCTTATTAATACATTGGATATACCAACTTCTCATTAATACATTGGATATACCAACTTCTCATTAATACATTGGATATACCAACTTCTCATTAATACATTGGATATACCAACTTCTCATTAATACATTGGATGTACCAACTTCTCATTAATACACTGGATATACCAACTTCTCATTAATACATTGGATATACCAACTTCTCATTAATACATTGGATATACCAACTTTTCATTAATACATTGGATATTGAGAAGGGAAGGTATCAAAAATATCTGCTCGCCAAAGAATATGTAAAATGTGTGAGATGAATCAAGTGGAAGATTAAATGCATTTTTGTGTGACATGTCCTGCTTATCAAAATGAGAGAAAACTTGTATCTGAAAATAGTCTAAAAATATTTCCTCCTTTTGCAGAAATGTCTGTAAGTGAAACAGTTTATGCTTATTAATGGCCTAAATGATGTAGAGATGAGAAACTTAGTGATAAATTTTATATACGACATCAGTAAGAAAAGGGAAGAGATACAGGATAGTGAATAACTTTAAATTGAACTCGCAGCCTGCAAAATGTATTCTTACTAATGTTGTTTTTGTGTTATTGTGCTTTTGTTAGTATTGTGCTTTTGTTATGGTAATAAATTTTATATATGACATCAGTAAGAAAAGGGAAGAGATACAGGAAAGCGAATAACTTTAAATTGAACTCGCAACCTACAAAATGAATTCTTACTATTGTTGTTTTATGTTATTACTGTGCTTTTGTTATAATTGTGCTTTTATTATCATTGTGGATTTGTTTGTATTGTGTTGTTTTTCTTGGTATGATCGTGCCTACTACGTTTGAATCGCTCCATCCTATGCACAGGATCAATGTTTTTATTTCTTCATGTTGCAGGCTCAATAAACATTAGTATACATTATATAATGAAACAGTGAAACCTGTGCAAACTGCTTTACCAACTTGTGAAATAAGATGAGACGACACGCTCGCTATTGTGAGTTGCGAAAGAAAATGCAATATGGAGATGAAATAAAGAAATAACGACTATGATGATGATGATGATCATCATGATGACGATGGTGGTGGTGGTGATGGAGGTGATAATCCTATTGTAGTGACCAAGATAAAGCAAAAAACTGTGCAGTGACAAAGACATTGATGATGATAATGATGATTATGATGACGATGATGAAAACAATGTTGACGATGATGAAAATGACGAATGACAATGATGATGATAGAGATGATGATGATGATGATGACAATGATGATGATGACACTGATGATGAAAATGACAAATGGCAGTGATGATAATGATGATGCTAGAGATGATGATGATGATGATGATGATGACAATGATGATGGTGCCAATGATTGTGACGATGAAAATGTTGACGATGATGAAAATGACGAATGGCAATGATGATAATGATGATGATAGAGATGATGATGATGATGATGATGATGATGATATGATGATGCCAATGATGGTGACAATGAAAATGTTGATGATGCCAGTGATGGTAATGATGTTGCTGCTTTGCAACAGTTACTTTCTCCTGTCTATACTTACGCAATCGTTATGCAACTCTCCCGCACAACCTGCGATCGCAAGTCTTTCACGCACAGGCAGAACGGAGCCTCCAGCAGCCTCAATTCTTTAGGAAAGTCGTCGAAATCTAGACCGCCGCCTATCATGATGGACCTGACTCGCTTTAACTGAAACAAATAGGAAATGGTTACATGTTCGTAGTGGTGCTCTCAAAGCTTACATAAAATGTTCGTCTACATAATTTGTCTATATTATATACATAATTTGTATTGGTTAATAAGAAATATGTCGACTTCCCCGGGATCATGAGTATCCTGCTCATTTGAGCCATCAGAATTTGGTGTTTAGCTAAAATGTAATAGTTAAGTGTATAATCTCCATATTTTTACTGTGCGTACTTAAACTTGTTAAGCACAGGCTCTGTATATACTATTTACACTTGTTTCTGTTAATATGTGGAGCAGTGACCAATATATTGTTGTTTCTAATAAAATGATGTTTTTGTATATTAGATATGGCAATGTGTTTGTTGTATTAATGTTTCTTTAAACAAATACTCGTGTTTTTTTAAATTATGATACTTTTTAAACTACGGTTTCACTAATTACAGTTGCCGTTGTTGTTATAGTTTTTTTATTATTATAGTTACAGTTATAATTATAGTTATAGTTACTAATGCAATTATAGTTATTGTTATTATTGTAGTTATAGTTTCTCACACAATTATAGTTATTGTTATTATTATTATAGTTATAGTTACTAATACAATTATAGTTATTGTTATTTTTATTATAGTTATAGTTATTTTTATAATTATAGTTATAGTCACTAATACAATTATAGTTATTGCTATTATTATAGTTATAGCTATAATTATAGTTATACTTGCTCATACAATTACAGTTATTGTTATTATTATTATTATTATTATAGATATAGTTACTAATACAATCACATTTATTGTTATTATTATTATAGTTATAATTATTTTTATAGTTATAGTTACTAATACAATTATAGTTATTGCTATTATTACTGTCATAGCTATAATTATAGTTATACTTACTCATACAAATACAGTTATTATCATTATTATTATAGTTATAGACTTATAGTTACTCTCACAATTATAGTTATTGTTATTATTATTATAGTTATAGTTACTAATACAATTATAGTTATTGTTATATTTATTATAGTTATAGGTATTTTTATAATTATAGTTATAGTTACTAATGCAATTATAGTTATTGTTATTATTATTATAGTTAAAGTTACTACTACAATCATAGTTATTGTTATTATTATTATAGTTATAGTTATAGTTACATTTATTGTTTTAGTTATACTTTGTATTACAGCTGCCTATTATGGTTACATCGTAGTCATAGTTACAATCATCTGTTATAGTTTTTACTTACGTCGCCTGCATAGCGTGCTCTACTAAAATGTTTAAACTTTATAGGTTATGTTGCCTGATGTACCAAAATGCAGTATTGCCCCCTGAGATCGCCATCATTGGATCACATCTATATGGATGATCGGTCTGATATAATATGATTTGATATGATATGATACTTATTGATGATATATGTGGAGATTTGAAGTGACGTAACGAGTTTTCGCTGACAATGATGCAGCACCATTTTGAAGTCAAATCGTGTCAGTAAGATAGTTTTTTCCTTTTTTAAAGTTAATCAATCAAACATTCGATACTTTTCGTACTGACACTTTTCATATAAAATGACGAAGCTAAGCTGTAACACTAGTGGTGTTGGTGGTGGTGGTGGTGGTGGTGGTGGTGGTATAATCTTTATTTTGCCTTTTTAAGAACATTGACCATCATAATAAAAAAGACAGACAATCAGTGTTAGTTCATATAAAAGGTTCAATTAGTCTGGTTCAAGCTAAACTATAAGTGCAACTAGAAATTCAAGAATAAAAGATAAACTACAAACACACAATGCACTGTGATAAAACTGCACACAATATTTTTCTGTGTTTCTAAGCAATATACTAATATGCAATGATTTCCAAAAAGGATGTGAGGTTACATTTTAACCTTGTTACTCCGTGTTGCGTCATTGCAACACAAAAGCATACAATGCAGGACAGTTATCATGCCTGTCACAGCAATGTAGTCTTTGGAAAATCTATTTTAAACTCCTTTAATTAAGCATTAATTAACTGCGTCTAGCAAGTCACCAAGTGTGCAAACAAGTCACCACAAAGCCAACAGTACTCTTGTTCTTGTTCATAGGTAAGTTATTATACTACATATAGCTGCTGCATTTTAATCAATGTTAGGAACATTTGTGTTTAATTGTATTGAGAGCCTTTTCATAGCCGGAAGCTGCTACTGTTTCCTAGGCAGTAGTTTGATAGTTCATCGCTGCCAAGCATCAGAACATCAATAAATAATTTCTGCGTTTCGTAATAAGATAATAACTAGGTACCGCGCATATATTACACCATGTTTATTTTTCTTGATGTATTATATATTTGTATGTTGTAGATCAAAACGGACGTATTTGACTGTGCTGTTGTGCTTAACCTGTGTTATGTCACTCTTTAGTGACATCTTTTTAATTAAGGTAGATCTTTATAATTAAGAAGAAAAGGTTAATGTGAGTGACCATCACCCTCTGAATATGCAGTTGTTTCATTAATGCATTGTTGAGAATCATGTTAGCTTTTTGCAGTTTCCTTTTTAATACTAATTTAATTTTTATTGCACAAGTTTCATTGTTTTCATTAAGTATAAAAGTTAGTTTTTTCATATTAATATAACTAATGTGATTACAAGGTAACACCTATGACTACTGAAGTAATTTGGAGAGGCAGTAATCTGGCAAAACACTATTATGATGCTCGGTGAGATGAAAAGACTACATTTAAAATTCTTGTATCAGAGCTTATTAAACGTGTTTTTGTAATGTCAAGTCTACTTGATTTATTGTTAAAATTTAAAATTTATTGTTTGAATTTATCCTTCGTACCTTGCCATAAAAATATCTTATTTCATCTTTTCGTTCTTACTGTTACCATTGTGAAATGTTTTTCGGTCACGTGACATGTGGAGGTTCTTCTTGGCTAAATGAACACGGGAGTTAACAATGAAGGAAAGGAAAGATTTGAAAACAACCGGTAAAACTTCCAAGGGAAAGAAACCAGGGCTTGCAAAAACAGAAGTGCCGACGTCAGTTGAGAAGCATGATGGTGATGATGGTGCAACTGCTAAAGAAACTGCAGACGTTGACGATGAGAAACAGCAGCTCATATCAACTCGATCATCGGAACACAAATTTCAGGAATTGTGGCTGCAGGATTGTTACACGAGATCCTACACTGTGGGTTCTACTTGGTTACGAGTAAGGAAGTATTATCTGCTCCAATAGTAAAGCAAAAATATGTATAGTTTGCATTGTTGCTGTTGTTGTGGTGGTGACATTATTGTCGCCATTGTTGGTTGTTGATGCTGTTACTACTATTATTACTGTTGTCGTTGTTGTTGTTAGTACTGTTTCTGCAGTCATTGTTGCTGTTAGTATTATTGCTGCTGTTGTTGCTGTACTACTATTGCTGTCTACATCATGATATATGTCAAAGGTCAGTTAAAGCGGCTTGATTAGCAGTGAAACATGTTTAGTTGATAAACCTCAGTTACCAAATACAAGAAGACAAAATGTGTAGCAAATTGTGAACTAAAAGAAAGATGCAAATACAAAATTTTACAATATGTGACACTGTGCTGATTGTCTGTCATTGTCTGATAACGTAATTACGATGAAAACTATAAATTAACACGTTACGTGTGTGTATTTGCTTACAGATTCGTCGAATTAATTTCAATTGGATAAATTGACGGGTTTGATTTATTTAGTTGCAGAGGAAACTTGAAAGCAACATGGTGGACATGTTGGATAAAGACTTGAAGACAACGTATGCAAACTGTTATGAGAAATTCACATGTATCTGTTTAAAGGACAACTTTCCCGAGACATCATTCAACATAGTAATTGATTTTTTTTTAATTATTTCTTTTTTGTTTTCCATGCATTAGAATGATTTTTTTTCGCTAATTTCTACTTGACTGTTTTTGTTTATAAATACCTTATAAACTCTTTCAGAGTATTTGTATAGTTTTATTAGTTCATAACGGTAATCAACACTAGCTACATTGTTAAAGGAAAACCGGTTTGTTTAGACTCAATATCATTTTAATTTACTGTCCTAAATATACGTTTTCTTGCCTATAAAAGTTAGTAATTGTTTCTTATATTTGAATAATTACCTTAGAAAGTTAATTAACGACAACCGAACACAGCTATTGCTTACGTCAGAAACTTATCACAGTTTGTGCAATGGCAGGCATCTTCCCTTGCGCATCAAGCACATTTGCATAAGTGTTACAGCACTGCTTAAATGCGTGATGTCACGAAAATGGGCTCTACATCATATCACGTCAGAGACTAACACTACAGTTCATGATTATGGTTATCACGGTACCGCCTTCTATTTGTCGGCCACGCGAATGTGACAAAAAGCACCTGCTGACAATCTTAGTAGATTCACTGAGCTTTGAAAGTTTAATGAAATTTGAGTATCCGAGGTAATTAATATTCAATCTAAGCTTTGATTTAAAAAAGCTATTGTAGTTTTCAATATTTTAGAGCATTCTTTATTCTGATCTCGTGTTTACACAATCATCCGGTCTTCCTTTAAATTAATTATTCAAGAAAGAAAAGATTATAAATATTTTTCAAAAAAAATTCTATTTGAAAGTCGTTCAGAAGGGCTCCTCAAGCTCGGGGTCCCCAAGCTTGAGGGGCTCTAGAATGAAGCCTTTACTAGCCTATAAGATTCCAGCAGTGATGATATTATAATGTGCATGATCAAGATGATCGTATGTCCGAGAGTTTGTTAGTGACAGGAATGCTTCAATTATCTAGAATTTTAAAATACGATAAAGCAGCCAGTGGCGGCTCGTGTATAGGTTACTTTGCAACTGCAGCACCCCCTATTTTCACTCTATATTATCGATAATATTCAATACAATAAGTCATTTTTCTTTAGTTCGTTATAATTGTATAAAACCAGAGCACGTGAGGGTAGTAGGGCCATGCGCACGTGTCTTAGATAATACCCTGTACGGTGCAGTGCTAGTGTCTGCTACTAGGTAGAGAAAGTACAGTCGCTCACACAGTTTTTTGTCAGTTGTCGCTTGCTTAAAAAACAATGTGCCGGCATATTCTTCAACCATGACAATTTAGGTTATTCACAAGCAAACAAATTTTTGATTTAGGATTTTATCAAGTTTATGTATAAATTTTTGTATGTTTGTTTGTTTGTTTAAAATTACAATTAAAAATTACAACATTAAAATTACACGTGTTTGTTTCGTTTTACACTGTATTAAAACAATGGCTAAAATTTTTCTGAAGCAGCAACCCCAGTTGTTTTAGGTACGGGCCGCCACTGAAAGCAGCATTGGGTTTTTGGTGTCATTATCTGATTTGATCGCATCACACGTCTCTCGATGACACCTTACGATGATAATCTGATTTTTTCACAGTATGTTTGATTTTTAAATACAATTTCACTAACATAATACTAGTTACTTGGACAGCAGTTGTGTATGGATAATGTAATTAGAGCGTTTTGGCTTTTCTGTGTAAAAATTCCTACTTATCCCAAGCCTAGGGGATAGATACTATTCCCCGTATGTTGACTCTGAATCAACTCTGAGTCATCATGTATATAGAAAATACCCTCCTTTTACGTTCCGACTAGCACTTCTACCATTGGTCATTGATGATTAAATTTAACAAAAAACTTTACCTTACCTTGTTTCAAACCAAACAGACAACCTGCAAACAGCAAACGCAGGCAGGCGAAAACAGACACATGGATTAATAAGAACTCTAAATGCTTTTATTAAAACTTATAAAGATACAAAATAACACCAAACTCTGTAAAAATTTAAAACAGAAGCGGTTTTCTTTCCGTCTGCTAAAAAAGTAGTCCCGACTCTTCCGCCTACTTGCCAAATAATCCCGCATTAACAAAAAAAAGAAGAAAATTGTTGTTCGCTACATTTCTCGCGAATATTTAGCTGATTCGCGACGATATATGAACAATTTTTACGGGGCTGGAAACTTCAGCAGATACCACATTTAAGCAATACAATGGTTAACAGAATTAATACTGTGTTTTATATATCCTAGAATGCTATTAAAACTACCAAAGCTCAGCGAGAGAAGCTCCTTAACGAAGCCAAAGAATGGATTGATGTCCAGGTAGATACTGCTTCCCGTGTCTACTACGCGGAATCTTACGAGAAAACCTCGAAGTGTTCTAGCACTGCTGTGTTCATGGCAAACGTCTATCATCTGCTGTTACCTAGACTCGACAAACAGATCTTTGACACCGAGCAAGAGACACGTCTACAGGTAGGCTAATTATTTAAAATGTGCAATTTAAGGACGGAACAGTTGCCAAAGACCGTCATGCTAAAATAATTCAGATTCATTTATTCATCCATTTAACACAATACAACAAAATACAAGTTATACAATTACAAATTAACAATGCATTACAGTATTATGAGAGCAACAGAAGAAATTAACAATGAACGGAGGACAAGACTTAATTAATGACGTAAACAACAAAATATTACGTTAAATGGAGCGAATGACTGCATAATTGCAGTCTGAAATCTAAACCACTCGGCCTCTGAACCCAGGACATGGGACATACGGATATACAGTTGTGGTTTTTGGGCTAATTTCTAGCGGTTTCTATATTTATGTATTACGATTTTAAGCTTTATCTACAATAGTTAATAGTGTGTGTATGCAGGCCTATTAATGTTAGCTCACGATTTTTTTATATTAATCTATTTACTAGTACAAGATGGATAAGACTTAATTAATGACACAAACTACATCAAATATTACGTTAAATGGAGCGAAGCAAACGGATACAAGAAAACGATCATGATGATGTTGATGGTGATGATAATGATGATGACAACAAAGGTGATACTAATGCTGGTGACAATGGTGGTGGTGGTAACAATGATAATGAATTGTGGTGGTGATGATGCGAAGATTTAAACCAAATTAGCCATTTTTGCAGTGTTACGAAAACTACAGTGTAAAGATCTTTATAAAATATAAAGACATATTATTTTTAATTACAGAAATTGATTAATTAGGCCCATACGACTAAAAATTGATTTTTTTTTAAATTTATGTTTAAATATATGTTCTGATTTAGCACTTTTAAGTTCTGTGCTACACCTCTGCTTCATCTGTAATTTACTTCAATCACCTCTAATTAAAAAAAATTATTAGACATTTAAAATTCATCTTACATGCATAAATTGTAACTCATAAACACTAACTTAATAACTCACAACCTGTGCTACATATATACACATTACCAAACGAGAAATTTCAAATTAAAACCAATAAATATGTAACCTACGGATATATATGAATTAGTAAGTAGATTACTATAAAAAATATCACAAGCTAACATTACCTATAAACCAGCTAAAATTAATAGGCCTGCATACACACACTATTAACTATTGTAGATAAACTTTATAATCGTAAGACATAAATATAGAAACCGCTAGAAATTAGCCCGAAAACCAAACCAAAACTGTATGTCCGCATGTCCCATGTCCTGGGTTCAGAGGCCGAGTGGTTTAGGTTTCGGACTGCAACCATGCAGTCTTGAGTTCGAGGCAAAATCTTTGTTATCAGCCGCTTCGAAAGGTAAAATCTTTGTTACAGGGTACTTTATCACATTATCTTCTTCAATAATTCAGTAACTGCCTGTCATGAATGTGCTACACTGCTAATAAGCAATGGCGTCTGGTGCAAAAAATGAAAACTCTGAGCAAAATGTGTTTAAAAATTTAAACTAGTAAAAACGAAAATTATATATATTTATATAAATTCTTTTTATACTGTTATCTAGAGATAAATTGACATCCTCATTTGTGCTTTTTAGACTGGTATCAATAACTTTATGGAACCTTGTGGTGCACATACTAACATGATATCCACTTCGGCTTTTGAAGTAGCGCTGGCTTTGATTGGGAAAATTGAAATTTTTCGGCAACAGCTCCATGGTGTTTTTCTACCTTTGGTATTGCGTCGTGTTGTGTGGGAAGATGGTTTGTCAAAAATCAGGTAAGGGCTGCAGTTACGTACTGCAAATTTACTATGTTAAAGTCTGTAGAAATCACTGAAACCAACATTTCACGTTAAAGAAAAGGGGTACCTGAATTAGGTTTCAGAAAAGCCGCCTTAAAAATTATACTATACCTTATAGTAATTTTACGCGTATATCGTACACGAGTTGAAAGGAATTTTTGTTTGGTTTCGATTTAAATCTCCTGCAATTCTGTTCCGAAGTCGCCATTACATGACGTCATATACGCACAATGTGAATCAGGCGAAGAAAAGGAAATGTTAAATTATGTCCCAAAAATTTTCCATGCAAACCTATATTACTTAACATTTTGCTTACCTGCTGGAAAGACTTATGTGACTAGAAATAATAATTTAAAACATTCGTGCGAATTGGTAAAATATCATTGACTCACCAGGGTGCACCACTCACTAACCAAAAACGTATTTTTAATCTTATTGACAAGATACAGTAATTTAAAATTTTACTTAGTTAGTAACTTGTGCACTACGAATGCTCTGATTATTTTTTCAAACTTCACGCAATGTTATCTAAACTTGTTTCAAACGACCTACCTTCAAAATGGGTGCGCTTAACGGTCATCGCAGGTGTTTAAATTTACATGTTTTATACAGCATTACTACCGACGCACGCTCTGTATGCAAAAAGGCAGTATGTAAGTAGTATAAATTTCAGAACAAATTTTTTGAGCTTTATGTAAGTAAAGGGTGGGTTTTCTTGTACTTAAAGTAATAAATAAAAGGCTTGACAGTGTAAGGTTATTTAATGTGAGAGAGATAACAGAATTTGTAATTGTTAATACTGACATGCTTGTATTTGTGAGAAATAAAAATCTAGCAGGCGTTGATAAGAAAATCTCCCTGTACAGTGTTCCCTCGCTACTTCGCGGTTCGTTTGTCGCGGACTCGCTGTTTCGCGGGTTTTCAAAATATTAATGTAAAATATTTATCGCAGTATTTTCGCTGTTTCGCGGGTTTTTGCGGTACTCCATCTGAAGTATTTTTGCACATGCGTAGTACGTATTGTACAGTAATGTATAGATTTGCTGAATTTTGTATAAACATCACAAAATGTATAAAAACATATTAAAAATATTAATTCTAACATTAAAAGAATATTATAAATCATAAAAATTTGCCATTTACAGTAAATAGTGTGTTTATTCGGCGGATGAATACACACCAAAAACGAAATGTAGTACAAAATGTACTTGCGCCCGCTTGAGATGCTACTTGCCGACGTGAGATTGTACACAATTATGAACATTTATGTAAAGTTTTTTAAAAGGTACATGTACAGTAAGGGAAAAGTTATTAGGGTAATGGGAAAGGGTTATGTTTAAGAGTGTGGAGAGGGTTTATAAAGACTTAAAATTATGTATAATTACTAAAATAAGTATATCCCTACTTCGTGGAAATTCAGTTATCGTGGGTGGGCCTGGAACGGAATACCCGCGATAAGTGAGGGAACACTGTATTTACATTTCATTGTTAGAGCAAAACAAATTACGTCACCACCAGCCAAAAGCGACCAATCACGTACCAGCAGCACGGAGAAGCTAAGCGATCTTGTCGATAGCCTAGTGAAGAAAATAAAGCTTCCCGTTCAGGTTGCAGACAAGGTGAAAAATCGTGCTCCCACAGTGCTAGCTGTGGTGGAAGACATGCTTGGGAAGGTGACACCAGGTCATGTGTCGTTACTTCTGCCGTTAATGTATGTTACGACAGGTACAGTTTAATATTTTTTATTATTGTTTCAGAAAATATGGTTGCAGATAAAGATTTAGCATTTTAAATTTGTTTATTTTTTATTTGTCTATTGAAAAGAATCTGTTCATTCATGGTTATAGCCAGGGGTGGATCAAAACTTTGCGATTCCCTAGGCTGATAGTTTTGTCCTGCTCATTGTGAATTTATGGCTGTTTATGTATTGAGCAGATTAACCAATTACTTGTGGTGTATTAGAAACACTATTAACTTGGTTTCTACGTAGTCATTATTAATTATATGTATTTGCACTTCGCTTATATTCAAGAAGGCTGCTCAACTGCTTGTTGTCTGAGGTCTTGCACCTGTTCGTTACGTGGCACTTATATAAAAGCTGCGCTCAGTAACTGCCTGTGGTGTGTTATAAAATGCGCCCTTTACATGAATATGAAAGTACACACATTTTCCGAGGAGAACAAGAATTCGAAAATGTGAAGCCCCCCAAACGTTGGCGCACTAGGCTATAGCCTAGTTAGCCTATTGGTTAATACGTACCTGGTTATGTACTTTCACTGGATTTACTATCCAGAGGTTCTCGCCTTGCTTCTAACTTTCTCAGCTAAATTTGGTGACGCAGTTGATTATAGAAGGATTAGGTCACAACCAATAAGAAATCATGAAAGAAAATCGATAAATTTGATGATTAAATTGGAGCTTGAACTTGCCCAAGACATATTCCGAGTTACACTGTAGAAACAATTCAAAGACTAAGTTCCTGATCTAATTTATTTATTTAAGTTATTAAGACTAAATTATTTAAACTGACTCGTGAGTAACTTGGATGAGCAATTAAATCATAAAGCAAGTGGAGATCAATTTTTTAGTGATTTTGTACGTTGCTAAGATTTATAATGTAATTAAAGGACCCTTTTATTTTAAGATCTTGCTGTTAATTTATGGTAAAGTAGGAATTAAATTTGTGTAGTTCTTGAGATTACTGATTGTAAGTCTTGTGGATTTAAATATTGTATTCGGAATTTAATAATTTCGTATATTAATTTATCTGCATTATGTTACTAGACATGAAACTTGCTTCATTAATTACCTTGATTTTAGCGCTCACTACAATACTTCTTGTTTAACATTACTGTAAATAATGTTAAACGCACAAATTAAAAAAGCTAATTACAGAGTGCGTAACATGTAATATGGTAGAAGCCACTCCAGCGTCTATGTAAAATTAAGTAATGTCTGTACAGAAATTTTTGTCTACAAAAAAGAGGCTAATAAAGACTTATCATCATCATCAATAAGATTTATAGTGGGATTACCTTCATGTTTTACAACACAGAATTAAACGATAAACTCAAAAATAAAACCGTGTGCTTCTTGTCAAGTGACTTATGAATGTCTTAAGGATATCGTAAGGGGTGTCCTTACTGTCAGTGGCTTGTTGGGACCAGTAGGCGAGTTGACCTTTTTTAAAAACACTTGTTACATGTTTTTCGAATTACCAATTTTGTATACTTGACTAACTTATTGATTATTTATTTGTGTAAAATAAACTCTTTTATTAGAATAAATATAATGAACTCATTACAACACATCATTCCTGATTTCCAAATTAATTTAGTTAATCAATGATTGTGATGATTGATGAAGATGACAACGTTAATGATAATGATGATGATGATGATGATGATGATGATGATGATGATGATGATGATGATGATGATGATGATAATGATAATGATAATGATAATGATAATGATAATGATAATGATAATGATAATGATAATGATAATGATAATGATAATGATAATGATAATGATAATGATAATAATAATAATAATGAAGATATTAAAGAGGAGATTAAAATTACGAATATTTACTTTACTCATAAGGCTGTATGTATGAAATTTTAAGTCAAATAATTAATTAATCGTGTATTTTGTAGGAGTAATCGAATGTTCGAATTTGATTCGAATAAGTTTTCTTAGTTCGAATTCGATTCGAGCCTACAATTGTAGATTTGAATAATTCAGCTGTTTGACTACACGTGTTCTTTAACATTTGAAACATCATGCAATTAGCACAATTTATCTGCAATTTCTGTGCAAAATTTTTAAACAAAATATTAGTGTTTTTACTGCAGAACAAAATAAGTAATATACATCATCTTTGCGAGACTGGTTTGAATATCTTTAAAACTGAATTCGATTCGATCCAGATGCGAAAAAGCTGAAGTTCGGTTTGACATTGAAAGCCACAATATCGACATGATTCCAAGTGCTTTCTGGCAGGATATACTTACCCTAGTAGTCATTTTTTACAGTACAGTGTGTTATCAAATATACACACTTTTAGGTACAAATAACCTCCGTTACGAAGCCGAGTGCGTGTACTTTATCTGCAAAGAACACCTGTCAAACGATCGTGTCCAAAGAGTGGCTGGCAGCATTGTTGAAGAGTTGTCAGTTAAGCAGCCTTTGATCCACGAACACATTTGCTCTTTGGCACCAGGTGGAGGTATAAACGAGGAAGTTGCATTATTTGCTTCATGGATAGCAGAGGTGAGAGTCAGGATGTTTTGTTACGACCTTTTTACTTTTAGATTTCAAACCTATTAATTTGTTAGATTTTTATCAGATTAACAAATTTGTTAGATTGTGTAATGTGTGCGTCTGTTTGTTTGTCTGTTCACCAAAAGATTTGAAGGGGATTTTTGAGGAAAGGCGGATCGAGGAAGAGCTATTTGAAACATCTTTTCTTTTCCCAGGGCTTTGTGGGATTTGTTAGATGGGAGGTTGTCTTATTTATATGGGATCAGTTATTCATATCAAGCTGGAGTGATCATAGTATGAAAATCACCTGTTTGCTCCTTGTGAAATTACTGCAAGATTCAATTTTGGAAGCATTCAGTTGGGATGACATTTGCAAGGTATGCTGAAGCCATTTTTTTACTCATAACTATAAACCAGCCCATGGTTGAAAGTTAAGACTATTTGTTTAAATGTGTAAAGTAATTGTATATTGTTAACCGAGCAGCCAGTTAAGTAAGTCATACATTAGCATAATTGACGTGAGTATTTAGTTTACAGAAATACTGATATAACAATATAATTATTTAGAAATTCTGCATTTTAGAGATTTTGACATTTTCCTCTAATTTTTGATTTGATTGGAATGATGGTGTGAATCAGCAATTATTGATCTTATGAAACTAAACGTGACCAAAAAGATAAAATTTTATGATGTCAGGTGTGAAACTAGAATCATGAAATAAAAATCGTGATTTGATTTGCTTCTAGTGTTTCAATGAAGAAGCATCGAATCTTTATCTGAGTGATGTTCAGTTGGCCTGGAAATACCTTCATTCTGGAAAGGATATAAATGCTTTACACGATGCTTTCAAACCCGAATCGTAAGTTAACTTTCTCCTTTACACGGCTAGGTATAATTTCACACTAGAATATATAATTTCGTACTAGAATACTTCTTGGTTTGATATTGCACAAATTAATGCGCATAAACTCTCACGAAATCACATTTTACATCATTGCTTTAAGCCACTCTCTGAATTCCACCAACTACAGTGCTCCGTCGCTACTTCGCGGTTCGTTTATCGCGGACTCGCTGTTTCGCGGGTTTTCAAAAATATTAATGTAAAATATTTATCGCGGTATTTTCGCTGTTTCGTGGGTTTTTGCGGTACTCCGTTTAAAGTATTTTTGTACATGCGTAGTACGTATTGTACAGCAATGTATAGATTTGATGAATTTTGCATAAAAAAATCACAAAATGTATAAAAATATATTAAAAATATTAATTGTAAAATTAAAAGAATATTATAAATCATAAAAATTTGCCATTTACAGTAAATAGTGTGTTTATTCGGCGGATGAATACACACCAAAAACGAAATGTAGTACTTGCGCCCGCTTGAGATGCTACTTGCCGACGTGAGATTGTACACAATCATGAACATTTAAGTAAAGTTTTTTAAAAGGTACATGTACAGTAAGGGAAAAGTTATTAAGGGAATGGGAAAGTGTTATGTATAAAAGGTACATGTACAGTATGGGAAAAGTTATTAAGGGAATGGGAAAGGGTTATGTATAAGAGTGTCGAGAGGGTTTATAAAGACTTAAAATAATGTATAACTACTAAAATATGTATGGCGTCCTTACTTTGTGGAAATTCACTTATCGTGGGTGGGCCTGGAACGGAACACCCGCAATAAGTGAGGGAACACTGTACTCCTCTAGTTCAGCAAACAAAGACCATTACTTTACCCCCAAGGTATTGTTCAACTCATGGAATAAACACAATCAAATTCCAAGGCATAAAAATCTGGAACTCATTAAATGCTAGTATTAAAAGATGCAAATCCATATCCAGTGTAAGTAAAAAAATTAGTTGACATACTTATTCATGTACTAATTACATTCATCCAATCAATAACTAACTATATTTACAAAGCCCTAACTGTTTACATAATAATACTGCTGTATTGTTATAATAGTACAATCATCATATTGTTGCACAGTATTATTATTATTATTATTATTATTATTATTATTATTATTATTATTATTATTATTATTATTATTATTATTATTATTATTATTATTATTATTATTATTATTATTATTATTATTATATGAAATTGTGTTTTTACTACAGGTTAGGGGTGAGCACTCTCTACCAGAGAGCGAATTCGAATCGAATTTGTGACTTTCGAATTCGAATCGAATCGAACTTCAGTATTTCTATCATGCATATTACTCGATTTTGTTCTGCAGTAAAACCACCAATAATTTGTTTAAAAATTTTGCACAGAAATTACAGCTACATTAGGCTAATTGCATGACGTTTCATCGTTTTAATGATAAAGAACATATGTGATTGAAATGCTGAATTATTCGAATCTATAGTTTTAGGTTCGAATCGAATTTGAGCTAAAAAAACTCGAACGTTCCATGCTCACCCCTACTACAGGTTGTATGGGTCTTTCCAAAACAACATTCATTTTGTTCACTTTCACTCTTTTCTTAATTTTGATGCAAATAACTTGATAACATATATAGAAAAGTTATCAAATTTTACAAATTATATATTTAGGTGATAATTATTTACAATTATTTAACAGAAAACTTTACATCATTATTTAATCTGCAGTGTTACTCAATGCCCAAATTAACCTATTTTGTTGCCATGTGTGCTTGCAAACCAAAACTGTCCATAATTCGGCATAGTTAAATCTATGTTATGATGCTTCAAAGTAGAATACACCAAAAATTTGAAAATGAACCAAAAAATGAACCCACACTTTCGTACGGTTGCTAAGTGTGTGTTGAGACGCAACAAAAACAATGGCTGAGTTTAACAGTGATTTTCTCAAGGTTATGAATTTCAGTGTGCAGCCTGCACCTCTATTTCAACGTTGATCGTCTCAGCTTAGAAATAACATAGAGTGATGAGCTTGGTATCAAAATGATCCTCATGAAATGGAGATTCAGGATATGAGAATAACTAGAAAAACTTAATTGCCCACTTATGGACGATTTTGCTATGCAAGCACACATATAATAAAGGGTAGCTAACTTTATATTTGCTTTATTAACACATTTATTACTCTAATTATGTTTGTATATTTTTTTATATGTATACATTCCTGAAATGTTATAGAGAAAAATAAACTTGATTTGATTTGATTTTGATTTGATGATCACTTTGAAAACTCTATATGTCAACGTCCATTTTACTCGTCTAGCTAAATGCTAATAAGATAGACCTATGCCTACAGAATGTACACAATACTTATATTTTATCAATACAGGTGGCTCCGCAAACACTGAAGCAGTGAAATACAGTGTGTGCAGTTCCTATTTCTAACACATGTGTGCAGTTGTGTGTACTAATGCAATAAGTAGCATTTTAATGCGTCAAATTAGGTAAAAAGTGTTGTTGATAAAATAAAAAACTTTTCTAATAAAGTTCTTTTTTAACTTAACAATAACTTAGCACACTGCCTCATATTCATCTGATATTAAATGTGTCATCTAATATGAAAGATTCGTGTCGAGTGAGTTGAAAGTTAGTGAATGCTTTTTACACTTTCAGCGTGCAATATGAAAAATGCAGTAAAACTGGACAAACATTTGAATTGTTTTCGAAATTCATAGCATTTTTTCGAAGTTTTGAAATTATCATTTCTTGCTGGATGTTTATTGTGAGCTAAGCAGAAAGAGGCTAAAAAGCTCCGTCATTTGAAAATGGATGAGGATGAAAGTCCATGATTTATAACCATGTCCATCATTTATACTTCAGCTAATGTCTTCAAGTAATACTAAACGCACTACTTATGTGTGTGAGCATATATTTATTGTCAGTTTTTACTTACATAAACAGATTTTCTTGAAAGCTACTCTAAACTTGTGATTCATTACGGCATAGATGATTGGATTGGCAAAACTGTTGCAGTATCCAAACCAAAGCCAGAGGAAAATATTTTGATCTTTTTTCGCAGGATCTGGTTTGCTAATTATGAAATTAGGCCCCCAGCAAACGAAGAATACCACAGTGGCCACGAGTAACATCTTTGTTGCTTTCATTTCTGCCACGTTTATATTAGTCTGTGGATTTTCTTGGTGAATTCTCAACACTTGCCTCCGTGCAGCCTTCCATATTGACGCATATAATATCGACAGTATGATCATAGGTGTATAAAAAGATAGAATTCTAACCAAAATACCTCTTAAGTAAAATTGAGTCGTCTGTAGTGCTTCAGTTAGACCGACTGTAGCAAACCCAAGAAACCAGGTAGCGCAAATGAGACCAGCTATAGCCTTTTCTGTGACATAGTTGTTATATTTATAAGGATGTAAAACAGCCAGATACCTTTCAGCAGCTATAACACATAGATGTATTATGCTCACATTTGTCAAAGACACCAAAATGATTGGACCAGCTAGAACTAAAATTGCTTTAGCTTTTCTCAAGAGAACGATTCCTGAAGGCAGCATTAGTCCGACTAGTAAGTCTGTCACAGCCAGTGACACGATCAGTGCATTCGTTTTTGTCTGGAGCTGTATGTGTTTATAAACTGCTATCAGAACAAACATATTACTAGCAATTACAGCCACAGCAGCAAATGCGTACAAGTATAAAAGAATTTCTAGAACACTCAAGTCTTTCTGAACTGCTTGTTCTGTCACGTTTACTGTAAAATTAATCATTGCACATTCAAGTTGAATGTCTTATTTGATGGTGAACTAGTCACTTATCCTGTATACACTGGATACTTTGCTAATGCAAAATTCCACTGACTCAGCATTGAAAGTGTAAAGTACTTTTTCACCAGTATTTGTGTTAGCATTCATTAGTTTTCTTCTACTAGAGAAAATGGAAGAAAGTTAATGGAGAAAAGGTGTCTCTTTATCCGCATAATCTTCTACATGACAGCAAAATCCGAACAATCCTGTATAAATCTCTCACAGGATATTTTCGGTGTCCTGTAAGCGTTTTTTAGGTTTCTTCTGGTCTTTTGTTTTAATAAATTAAATGAATTAACATGGAATTTCATCAAATGTTTCTCTTATCTAGATTACATAGTCTAAATATCTGTGTCAGAAATACTTTAAAAACCTCACAGTGCAAATTCAATGTTTTGAAGTACACGTGCTCGAATAAGTTCAAAATGGCAAAAATCCAAACCTGGCTGCCTTGCTCTGTGCACCACTTTTACTGTTGTCGTTATCCTTTCATCAATCTTGAAGTAGGATATTGCCTGCCTCGCACTTACTTGGCACCTCGTGGATATGATGCCACGTTCAGCATGAAAGACTTGTCAGGTAAAATTTAGACAGCACACAAATCTGCCAGGGTTTTCACACGTTTACAACACGCATATCTGAATTTCGGATATGTAGAGCTTTGCATCAGTATTAAACAAAAGACGTTGTTTATCATGAAATGTTTGCACAAGAGACGCCTTAACTGAAGGTGTCAGCTCAGTAAATGTGATTTGTTAGCAAAGGGAACAGGTGTACAATGCTGAGTGGAAAAAGTTGCGCTGCTGTGACTCGCTATTAAATAGAGGGGTGACTACCATTAAAACTGTTTCAGAGCACTTTGTCTGCTATGCAACATCTCACATGTCTTACTTCAGCCAGGTAACAGAGATATTTAAACATAGCTAATGAAACAGCAGAGAGCAAGTACCAAACCCAAGTGGTCAAGAACCATTTGCTTACCAGGCTCAGCTTGTGCTTGACTTCAGTTGTGAAGTACACACCATGACATCTCGGCCGTTCATCTCAGCTCTAATCGCTTAATGAGAGCTTTCCAAATTACAACATTAAATAGAGAGTAAATCCCGACAGGAATTTATTTTTACATTTCGAATTTTGTGAAACTTGAAGAGAGTTTTAAATTTTTGTTACTTTTCGGGTGACTGACGTCTAGCAAGTTGAATGGAAGAGAATGAAAATATACAATATTGTACTAGAGACTATAACATAGAGACTGTACTATATTATGAATGAATTTTGAACGCGATAATGTAAACGGAAAATAGCGGAATCGCTTGAAAATTCTGACATTGATGTTATACAGACGTTTTCGTGTAAACAAAGATAAATAAGTATTAAATAAGCGATATAAAAAATAAATACAGGAAAAAAGTTTATCATTGTTAAAATTTACAGTAAGTACTCCACTGTTCACCATTTTCATTTCAAACTACAGCCGATGCAGTTTCTCACTTCTTTAAGATTCATTTGGTCTCAGCAGAATATAATGTTTGCTTTTAGGTCCTCTGCATCAAACGACTCTGTTCAGCTTTCGTACATCCTCTCTGAGAAACTCAGGACAGCATTACAGAGTCCAGAGGTTCAAGTTCCATTTCTTCTTGATAACAAATCAAAATGAGTGTTTAGTTTTCTGTGGTAAAGACCATGATAGAAACTAATTGATTTCCTTATTGTTTTCTCAGTGCCATTGTATTGAGTGCCACCACAAGACTGTACTAGAAGATACTATGAATAGATTGATTGAACTCGATTTTTAATCTGACATTGCAATTTCAAGAAGTCTGTGTTTAAATTTTTGCCAATCTTCACTCTCGTGGGCATATCATGCTGAATTTAAATTCACAGCAGGCTGACGTGCTGTAGTCGACTTGTTGTTACATATGTTGCCTGCTGCTTGAAATGTTATTTAATGTTTTCCATTGATGGTAATTCATTCAAAAAACTTTTCTATGTATTTCATTTTTTTGTAGACATGATTTCTTATTGACCAACACACGACTCACTAATTCGCATACATGTTAATTTTGCCTTCATCTGCACAAACAGATTTTCTTGAAAGCTTTTCTAAACTTGCTGTTCATTACGGCATAGATGATTGGATTGGCAAAACTGTTGCAATATCCAAACCAAATGCAGAAGGAATAATTC
Organism: Tubiluchus corallicola; assembly: GCA_030141605.1. Classification (NCBI taxonomy): domain Eukaryota; kingdom Metazoa; phylum Priapulida; class Priapulimorpha; order Priapulimorphida; family Tubiluchidae; genus Tubiluchus; species Tubiluchus corallicola. The sequence continues at coordinate 137,608 of JAQGDQ010000460.1, read as the reverse complement.
AGAGCACTATTCGCTGAATCTGGTTTTCTAATTATGAAAAAAGGCCCCCAGCAAACGAAGAATACAACAGTGGTCACAAATAACATCTTTGTTGCTTTCATTTCTGCCACGTTTACACTAGTCTGTGGATTTTCTTGATGAATTCTCAACACTTGCCTTCGTGCAGCCTTCCATATTGATGCATATAATACTGACAGTTTGATTGTAGGCAAATAAAAGAATAGCACATTATCCACTACTGTTTTTAAATCAGATTTTCCTGTAATTTCTAGTATTTGAAGCAGAGAGGTTGTAACGAATCCAAAAAACCAAACGACACATATACAACCTGCCATTGTCTTCTTTGTAATGTAGTTATTGTATTTATAGGGATGTAGAACAGCCAGAAATCTTTCTGCAGCTATAACACATAGATGTATTATGCTCACACCTGTCAATAGCACTAGAATAAATTCATTGACTTGATTTAACATTGCATTAGAAAGTCTAGAAATGACTGTTTTTGAAGGCAGCATTATTCCAACCAGCAAGTCTGCCACAGCTAGCGACACGATCAGTGCATTCGTTTTTGTCCGTAGCTGTATGTACTTATAAACTACCATCAGAACTAACGTGTTACCAGTAATTATAGCCACGGCAGTAAACACATACAAGTACAAGAAAATTTCTAGAATAAGCACGTCTTCCTGATCCGCTTGCTCTGTCTTGTTTACTGTAAAATTAACCATTGTACATTCAAGCTTAGTATTTTATTTGATGGTACATTAGTCGCTTATCCTGTATACACTGCATACTTTGCTAATACAAAATTCCACTGACTCAACATTGAAAGTGTAAAGTACTTTTTCACCAGTATTTGTGTTAGCATTCTTTAGTTTTCTTCTACTGGAGAAAAGGTGTATTTTTATCCACGCGACCTTTCATCCTTTCATCACACTTGAAGCAAGATATAACAAGTATTTCGCACTTATGTGACACCTCGTGGATATGATGTCACATTCAACATGAAAGACTCTTGTCAGGTAAAATTTAGATAGCTGCCAAGTCTGTGAGAACTTTCACATTTTTCCATCACGGAAGTCTAAATATGGGATACATAGAGTTTTGCATCAGTATTAAACAAAAGACGTTATTTATCATGAAATGTTTGCACAAGAGACGCGTTGACTGAAGGCGTCAGTTCAATAAAGGTGATTTGTTGGTAAAGGGAACAGGTGTAAAGCTGTGTAACTCACTATTAAATATTCAACAAGGTGACAGCGACATTCAACGTAGCTAATGAAACTTCAGAGAGCAAGTACCGAACCCAAGTGGTCAAGAACGATTTGCTTACCAAGCTCAGCTTGTGCTTAGCTTCAGTTGTGAAGTACACACCATGACATCTCGGCCGTTCATCTTGCCTGTAATTGCCTAATGAGAGCTTTCCAAATTACAACATTAAATAGAGAGTAAATCCAGACAGATATTTATTTTTATATTTCGAATTATGTGAAACTTGAAGAAAGTTTTGAAATTTTTGTTACTTTTCGGATGACTGACGTCTAGCAAGTTGAATGGAAGAGAATAAAAATATACAATATTGTACTAGAGACTATAACATAGAGACTGTACTATATTATGAATGAATTTTGAACGCGATAATGTAAAAGGAAAATAGCGGAATCGCTTGTAAACAAAGATAAATAAGTATTAAATAAGCGATATAAAAAATAAATACAGGAAAAAAGTTTGTCATTGCATTAAAATTTACAGTAAGTACTCCACTGTTCACCATTTTCATTTCAAACTACAGCCGATGCAGTTTCTCACTTCTTTAAGATTCATTTGGTCTCAGCAGAATATAATGTTTGCTTTTAGTTCCTCTGCATCAAACGACTCTGTTCAGCTTTCGTACATCTTCTCTGAGAAACTCAGGACAGCATTACAGAGTCCAGAGGTTCAAGTTCCATTTCTTCTTGATAACAAATCAAAATGAGTGTTTAGTTTTCTGTGGTGAAGACCATGATAGAAACTAATTCATTTCCTTATTGTTTTCTTAGTGCCATTGTATTGAGTGCCATCTCAGGGCTGTACTAGAACGTACTATGAATAGATTGATGGAACTCGATTTTTAACCTGACATTGTAATTTCAAGAAGTCTGTGTTGAAATTTTACCAATCTTCACTCTCGTGGGCATATCATGCTGAATTTAAATTCACAGCAGGCTGACGTGCTGTAGTTGACTTGTTGTTACAAATGTTGCCTGCTGCTTGAAATGTTATTTAATGTTTTCCATTGATGGTAATTCATTCAAAAAAGTTTTATATGTATTTCATTTTTTATAGACATGATTTCTTATTCACCAACACACTACTCACTAATTTGCATACTTGTTAATTTTGCCTTCATCTGCACAAACAGATTTTCTTGAAAGCTTTTTTAAACTTGCTGTTCATTACAGCATAGATGATTGGATTGGCAAAACTGTTGGAGAATCCAAATCAAAGCCTGAGTGAAGTATAGTGGTCACTTTTCACAGGATCTAGTTTTGCAATTATGAAAACAGGTCCCCAACAAATGAAGAATACAACAGTGACCACAAGTAACATCTTTGTTGCTTTCATTTCTGACACCTTTACACTAGCCTGTGGATTTTCTTGATGAATTCTCAACACATGCCTCCGTGCCGCCTTCCATATTATTGTGTACAGTACTGATAGTATGATTAGAGGCAAATAGAAGAACAAAATGTTATCCACGAGAACTACTGAATGAAATCCATTAGGGATGTATAATGCTATGATTAGACAGGCTGCAGCAAACACAAGAAACCAAGTAGCACAAATGAAAGCAGCTATCATCTTCCCTGTGATGTAGCTGTTGTACTTATAGGGATGTAAAACAGCCAGATACCTTTCTGCAGCTATAACACATAGATGTATTATGCTCACACTCATCAAAAATATCATAATGCATTCACCAACTAGAAATAAATTTGCGTTACCTTTTCACAAATGAGCAATTTCTAAAGGCAGCATTAGTCCGACTAGTAAGTCTGCCACAGCTAGCGACACAATCAGTGCATTCGATTTTGTCTGGAGCTGTATGTACTTATAAACTGTTACTAGAACTAGCATGTTGCCAACAATTATAGCCACGGCAGTAAACACATACAAGTATGAAAAAAATTGTGCAGTAATACACAGTTGTTTCTGCCCTTCCTGCTCTGTCATATTTACTGAAAAATTAACCATTATCTTTGAAAATATAGTGCCTTTTTATAGCACAGGAGTAGTACACGAACATCTTGGATATCTCTTTACTGTAAAATGCCATACACTTTGTATAGAAAAGCACAGAATACATTTACACAATACAAATCTTGCATTTTCGTAGGCTTTCTGTTAAATGCTTGGAAGAGATTGAAATTGCTAATCTATTCCTGAGTTTACATTTGAGTCTAAAAAGAACAATGAGTGGAGATGTATGGAACAGATCTTACTGGTGTGCTATACTGAGCCAATACTGTGTTGGAGATTACTTATTTGACTTATCTGCTAGAACAAAATGGATATCGGTCAACTGACAATTATTGACTTTCTTACTCTGACCACGAAAGCTAGCTGCTTTTTATAGCTGCCTCTTATGGAGTGCATTAGCTCATATTTACGTTTCTTTGTTGCACTAGGTATGCATGGCTATATATTTTTCTTTGTATAGCATGTAGTTATGGAAAGGGTTAATGTTGGGTACATATATGACTTTTAAGAGAAAACTGCACAGGTTGCAATCGACCACTAAATGACTAACTAATAAAAAAAATGGAATTCGACCCTGGCTTGTTAGTTTTTTCGGTAGCTGAAAACACTGCTCAGCTGTTGCATTATGTACTGGGAGTGACTACTGTAGACAATAATGCATAATATTTTCATGTCACTAATTAAGTTTAAATTAACTTAAATTAACTACCATCCACCTCACATTCAACAAAAACATTCATCATTTATTAATCCCAGCCTGGGTAGCATAATTTATAAATTAAGTCACATGAAAACATTAATTGAAAATCGATCTAATTAAAAAGTAGAACATAAGTAAAAGCTCCAGTATTTAGTTAAAATCATCTGGAAATAGAAAGTAAGCGAAAGCTAGTGTAATTACAGTCACACTAAAGTAGAATTAGAACTGTATTATATTAAACTAGTCACACTGGAGCAAAATTATCAGTGCAAACCTACCTAACAAATTTTCCGTTTGCCTTATGCAACATGATGCTTTGGTGTTTAACACCCACCTGAATGTTAAAAGCTCATGCTGAAGTTGCTTTGCTAGGATCGTTATGAATTAAGTGTTGCATATTTTCACGCAATCGCGAACAATAGGGCTTACATGCGAATTAACTTAAAACGATGTCCATGTAGAAGCCTTAATAGAGTTCTGAGTCTTTTCCTTAGGGTGTTGACTCACTAAAGGTTTTTTTGGAATGCAAGTGGAATAGCTGAGTGCACATTATACATTGCACTAATTAATGTACATTGAAATTCCCTTTTGTCTAAATTAAAAGTCTTGACTGTTCATATCCATGGCTGAAAAGCAGTATATTTAAAGTTTTGAAATATTCCTGCTCAGGAAATTTCACATTGGCTTGAGAAATTCGAAACTCTCAGCCTCATTCTGTGCACTGGCAGTTCGTTGTCCTTTTTTTATCATTCTTAAAGTAATTTAGCACCTTCCTTGCATCCATCTCACGTTTAGGCATGATGTCACATTTAACCTAAGAGACACCGGTTAGGGAAGTCCTAAATAGTGCACAAGTCTGTGAGTGTTTTTACACTTGTTAAAAGTTTGAAATCACATAAGGAGTGAAATCACACAAAAATTTGCTTTGGTTTATGTTTCACTGATTATCGTGAACTCACAATTTCGTTTTTATCTAAATGACTAGTCCAGTTGTCCATTTATGATACCTAAAAATAGTACAAAATCCGACATTCTTCTTCTCCCCAGCTTTTTCCTATGCGGGGTCGCCGTTGTGCATAAGTCTTCTCCATGCATTCCTGTTGTTGACCATCTCTTCATTTATGTTCTTCTTTCTAAGGTCTCCGTTTATGAATTCAACCCATCTCAGCTTGGATCGTCCTCTTCCTCTATTTCCCCGTAGAAAATTCCGACATTCTAAACCGGAAATTTTGAACTGCTCATACTCTGGCAGTTCTCCTCCAAACACTATATATTTTTTCATTCTTACTCTTTTATTGCACTTCAAGTAGCATATGACTTTCCACACGTTTATTGGACTTAATTGATGTCATGTTCAATATAAAATTACTTGTGCTCAATGAATTTCAAGTAGCTCACAAGTCAGTGTGCCTTCACCCATGTCCAATGTACAGTAAGGTCAAGGCTCTATGGAGAGAATTGGAGGTTATATTCATTGAAATTCCTGAGAAAAATGTTAGCAACTTCCAGTAACAAATGTGCAATAAGCATCGAGTGTTATTAGTGTTTCCTAAAATCTCTTTAAATCCGTGATTTTAAAGTTTTTGTTTTCATACCACATACCATATACATCGATCTACTGCTCATATTTGATGAGATATCAATGTTGTCACTTCACACAAAGCAATACTAACTTTTGTGCATGAACGTTATAAAAGACTGACAACAGGTTGCCTGAGAAGATGGTTTTTGAAAATGTTAAATGGAAACCTGTAGCCACACCAAATTACAGAACGTGTCACCAAATATTCGACTCATATGAATTCCCGTTCCAATAAATGCATTGTTTATAAAACACTTTTCTATTTTTCATGGCCGTAAACCACATGTTTTGCTGACCATTGCAATCTTCACATATTCTGTTACTTGGCTCTTACTTGCACAAACATATTTTCTTGAAAGCTGTTCTAAACTTACTGTTCATTACGGCATAGATTATTGGATTAACAAAACTGTTGCAATATCCAAACCAAAACCACGACATATCTAGATGATTTTCCTCAGAATACGATTTTCTAATTATGAAAGCTGGCCCCCAGCAAACGAAAAATACAACAGTGGTCACAAGTAACATCTTTGTTGCTTTCATTTCTGCCACCTTTACACTAGTCTGTCGATTTTCTTGATGAATTCTCAACACTTGCCTCCGTGCAGCCTTCCATATTGTTGTGTATAGTACTGATAGTATGATTAGAGGCAAATAAAAGAGTAGCACTTTATCCACCACTATTTTTAAATCAGGTCTTCCAGTAAATTCTAGTACTTGAAGCAGAGAGGCTGTAGTGAATCCAAGAAACCAAACGACAAAAATACAACCTGTCATTGTCTTCTTTGTAATGTAGTTATTGTACTTATGGGGATGTAAAACGGCCAGATATCTTTCTGCAGCTATGACACATAGATGTATTGTGCTTACACATGTCAAAAACACCAGAATGCATTCAACAGTTAGAATTAAAATTGAATTACCTTTTCTCAAACGAGTGATTTCTAAAGGCACAATTAGTCCGACTAGTAAATCTGTCACAGCTAGCGACAATATCAGTGTGTTCGTTTTTGTCCGCAGCTGTATATATTTATAAACTGCCATCAGAACTAACGTGTTACCAGCAATTATAGCCACAACAGTAAACACATGCAAGTACAAGAAAATTTCTAGAATGAGCACGTCTTTCTGATCTGCTTGCTCTGTCTTATTTACTGTAAAATTAACCATTGTACATTCAAGCTAAGTATTTTATTTGATGGTGAATTAGTCACTTATCCTGTATACCACTGACTCAACATTGAAAGTGTAAAGTACTTTTTCGCCAGTATTTGTGTTAGCATTCACTAGTTTTCTTCTACTGGAGAAAAGGTGTATTTTTATCCAAGCGACCTTCATCTAATCATGTTGAATAAATGTCTCACATAGTATGTTCAGAGTGTCATGTAAGCGCTTTTTAGCTTTAGTTTTTTTGTTTTTGTTTTTGTGTTTGGTTTTTTGTTTTGATTAGATAGTCCAAATTTCCGTGTCAGAAAGCTTTAAAAATCCTGCAGTTCAAACTCAATGTTTTGATGTACACATGCTCCAAAAATTCCAGAGCAGCAAAAATCCAAACCTGCCAGCTTTGTTCTGTGCAGCACTTTTACTGTTGTGATTATACTTTCATCACACTTGAACCAAGATATAATAAGTGTCTCGCACTTATGTGACACCTCGTGGATATGATGCCATGTTCATCATGAAAGACTCTTGTCAGGTAAAATTTAGATAGCACACGAGTCTGTGAGAATTTTCACACTTTTCCATCACGCAAGTCTAAATATGGGATACCTAGAGCTTCTCACCAGGATTAAACAAAAGACGTTGTTGATCATGTAATGTTTGTGCAAGAGAAGTGTTAACTGAAGGTGTTAGCTCAATAAAGATGACTTGGTGGCAAAGGGAACAGATGTACTGTGCTTAGTAAACAAAGTTAAGCTACTCTGAGTTGTTATTAAATTGAGCGGTGACTACCATGAAAACTGTTTTGGGGCGCTTCATCTGCCATGTAGTATCATGCACATCTTTCCGAACCAGATAACAACGAGAATCATTATGGCCGATGAAATTGCTGAGAGTAAGTATTGAACCCAGGTGGTCAAGAACCATTTACATACCATGCTCGGCTTGCTTAAATTCAGTCGCAAAGCACATACCATTTCATCTTGGCCGTTCACCTCACCACTAATCACTCAGTGCCATTGTATTGAGTGCCACCACAAGACTGTACTAGAACATACTATGAATAGAGTGATGGAGCTCGCATTTTTAATCTGATATTGTAATTTCAAAATTCCTGTGCTCTTATTTTACCAATCTTCACTCCTGTGGGCATATCGTTCTGAATTTAAATTCACAGCAGGCTGACGTGCTGTAGTTGACTTCTTGTTACAAATGTTGCCTGCTGCTTGAAATGTTATTTAATGTTTTCCATTGATGGTAATTCATTCAAGACACTTTATATGTGTTTCAGTTTTTTCGCAGACATGATTTCTTATTCACCAACACACTACTCACTAATTTGCATACATGTCAACTTCGCCTTTATTTGCACAAACAGATTTTCTTGAAAGCTGCTCTAAACTTGTTATTCATTAGGGCATAGATGATTGGATTGGCAAAACTGTTGCAATATCCAAACCAAAACCAGTACATGTCTAGATGATTTTTCCCAGAATACGATTTGCCAATTATGAAAAAAGGCCCCCAGCAAACGAAGAATACAATAGTGGTCACAAATAACATGTGTGTTGCTTTCATTTCTGCCACCTTTACACTAGCCTGTGGATTTTCTTGATGAATTCTCAACACTTGCTTCCGTGCAGCCTTCCAAATTTTTGCATATAATATTGTGATTATGATTATAGGTAAATAGAAAAACCATATTCTATCCATTAGTTCTATCCATGAAGCAGGCTGTCCAGAAATTTCCATTGCTTGAGGCAGACAGGTTGTAACGAATCCAAAAAACCAAACCACGCAAATACAACCTGCCATTGTCTTCTTTGTAATATAGTTATTGTATTTATAGGGATGTAGAACAGCCAGATATCTTTCTGCAGCTATAACACATAGATGTATTATGCTCACACCTGTCAATAGCACTAGAATAAATGCATTTACTTGACTTAACATTGCATTAGATAGTCTAGAATTGACTATTTTTGAAGGCAGCATTAGTCCAACCACTAAATCCGAAACGGCTAGAGACACGATCAGTGCATTCATTTTTGTCTGCAGCTGTATGTACTTATAAACTGCAACCAGAACTAATGTGTTGCCGGCAATTATAGCCACAGCAGTAAACAGATATAAGTATAAAACGATTTGTAGAATTTGCAAGTTTTTCTGCTGTGCCGGCTCTGTCACATTTGCTGTAAAATTGTCCATTGTGGTTCTAAACATTAGTGTTCAATTTGATATTGCACCAGCAGCTTATTTCTGGATAACTTGCTGCTGTACAAACTTGGAATAGAGAGCTTGGCGTTTGTTCACTACATAAAAACTACACTTTCATCTGTCGCTTTTCAAATGTTTGTATTGACGTAAGCATACAGGTATCCATTACTTTCCATTTGAGCCAATTGGTGGTAGTTTTGAATTGTACAGATCAGAATTTTGTATTACACTGCTGTGTTTTTTGAAGCCAGGGCTGTGTTTGCATATCTTATTTACCATCACATCAGAATAATATTAACATTTTTGTTAGCTTTGTTATTAGCTCTGTGGCTTTGTTACCTAAAAGCTCTCTATACAATGTGATAATGTATGGTAAATATCATTGCCTGCAGTGTATCAGCGTATGTTTATACTTTGTCACATTAGTCATGGAGTCAAGAATATTTTATCCACTAGTAATGCTAAATGAATTCTTTTAGTTAGTTGTAATGCAATTAGGCAGACTGCAGCAGACCCAACAAATCAAGCAGCACAAATAAAACGGGCCATAGTCTTCCCAGTGATAAAGCTATTCTACTCATTTGTACGTACAACAGACGGATTGCTTTCAACATCTATGACACATAGTTGTATTATGCTGATGTTTACATCAAAAGTGACATGAGTAATTTACTACTTTATTTACATTAGCGCGTCTCAAATGAACTACTTGTAAAAGCAGCACTATAAATCTGCCACAACTCACAGCATGATCATTGCATTCATTCTCGTCCACAGTCATATGTACTTTTATAAACTGCCATCAGCTAGCATTATGACACGGAACAGTTTCAAGTATGCTTGCTCAATAAAGTCCAAATTGGATGTTCTTCTGTAAAATCTAATCAGAACTATTTATATTAGCTTTGTCACACTTGTGATCATCACCATTGGGTTGACAATTTATTTGTTTATTTATTTCACATCAACACAAATACACAATTAATACATTAAAAGAAACAAAAAGTTATCAATAATTCAATGAATAACAAACAGTAAAATACATAATAGGAAACAAATTTTGGAAAAAATGATGTAAACTGTCTTTAGACGTAGGTCAACCTATGGTAAACAAAGATAGTGATATCGCTACTTCCTTTAATACTGGTGTTTAAACGTTTAAACAGCCTCGTTACAAATATAGGTAAGAATATACGATATATTCGTAAGTTTACTCATGAAGTTAAGCCAAGTGTCCCCAATACTGAGTAGAATAAAAAGAACAGTTAATTCAATGCAAAAAAGAAACATATTATTTTAATATAAAATGTTTAATATATTTAATATATGCATTTCTTAATTACTATTCGAAGGTGTTTTTAAATATGGTAAATGTAAAATGTTGAAAAACAGTGACTTCTGGGAATGATGATTGTTAACATTTAGGAACTGAGATGAAGAAAATGGTCGGGGCATTATTGTACTACTTTGCGATGTACTCCACTGCAAAAGTATAAACTGTACTTTACTGTACAACTGTTCTGCACTTTATAACTGTATCGTGCTAGATGACTAATAAGAAAATTTCAAGGCATACGAAGCGCTCCATCACTTTCGAAACGATATGAAGTAGCATTCACGATCTCATGACTAAGCTCGATTTTTGATGTGACTTCAAAATTTCAAGATTGTTTATTGCTGACGAGGGGTATTCAAATGTACCACATTTCCTGGGTGTATATTATTATATCGTAGGCCCTTGCAAGCAGGCTTTCTTGTAGGCTGTTCTAAACTTGTTGTTCACTGTGGCACATATGACTGGATTGGCAAAAGTATTCGAGAATCCAAATCAAACCCTCAAATAAATTACATTTATCACTTTTCACAGGATCTGGTTGTGCACTGATGAAAGCAGGCCCCAGCAAATAAAGAATACAATAGTGGTCATAAGTAACATCTTTCATTTCTTTCATTTCAGCCACTTGTGTGGATTTTCTTGATGAATTCTTAACACTTGACTCCATGTTGATGCGCAGCAGCCTTTCCATGCCAATGCGTATAATACCGACAGTATGATTATATGTGGATAAAAGAATAGAATTCTAGGCAGTAGATCTGAAATCCTTTGGTCACGTATAGTGCTTTAATTGGACAGGCTGCAGCAAACCCAAGAAACCAAGAAGTGCAAATGATTTTTCCTGTGACGTAGCTGCTAGATTTTATAGATGTTATAGTGATGTAAAACAGGCAGATCACTGGATTTGCAAAACTGTTGGAGAATCCAAACCAACGCCAGACCATTTTCCTCTTAATATGTTACTAATTATGAAAGTAGGCCCCCAGTAAATGAAGAATACAATAGTTGTCACACGAAACATTTTTGTTGCTTTCATTTCTGCCACCTTTACATTAGTCTGTGGATTTTCTTGATGAATTCTCAACACTTGCCTCCATGCAGCCTTCCATATTGATGCATATAATATTGACAATATGATTATAGGCAAATAAAAGAATCGCACTTTATCCACTACTATTTTTGAATCAGGTTGTCCAGAAATTTCTTGTGCTTGAAGCAGACAGGCTGTAGTAAACCCAAGAAACCAAACGACACAAATACAACCTGTCATTGTCTTCTTTGTATTGCAGTTATTGTACTTATACGGATGTAAAACAGCCAGATATCTTTCTGCAGCTATAACACACAGATGTATTATGCTCACATTTGTCAATAGCATTGATGTTTTGTTCAAAAACCTTTAAATTTATTTTAGTTTTTTCGTACCCGCGATGCCTTATTCATCAACACAGTACTCACTAATTGGTATGTATTTCAACTTTGCCTTCATTTACACAAACAGATTTTCTTGAAAGCTGCTCTAAACTTGTTGTTCATTATGGCATAGATGATTGGATTGGCAAAACTGTTGGAGAAACCAAACCAAAGCCTGAGTAAAGTATAATGGTCATTTTTAAAAGGATCTATTTTTGCAATTATGAAAACAGGTCCCCAGCAAATGAAGAATACAACAGTGGTCACAAGTAACATCTTTGTTGCTTTCATTTCTGCCACCTTTACACTAGTCTGTGGATTTTCTTGATGAATTCTCAACACTTGCCTCCGTGCAGCCTTCCATATTATTGTGTATAGTATGGACAGTATGATTATTGACAAATAAAAGACTAGAATTCTAGTCACAAGAACTGCTGCAAAACAAGTATCTTCAATCAGGCATAGTATTTCCACTAGACCGGCTGCAGCAAACCCAAGAAACCAGGTAGCACAAATTAAGCCAGCTATGGTCTTTCCTGTAATGTAGCTGTTATATTTATAAGGATGTAAAACAGCCAGATACCTTTCAGCAGCTATAACAGATAGATGTATTATGCTCACATTTGTCAAAGACACCATAATGAACTGACCTACTCGAATTAAAATTGCATTTCCTTTTCTCAAACGAGCAATTTCTGAAGGCAGCATTAGTCCGACTAATAAGTCTGCCACGGCTAGCGACACGATCAGCGTATTCGTTTTTGTCTGGAACTGTGTGTACTTATAAACTGCTACTAAAACTAACATATTGCCACAAATTATGGCCAGAGCAGTAAATAGATACAAGTACATAAAAAAAAGTTGTGTAGTTCGCAGCTGTTTTGGCTCTCCTTGCTGTGTCATATTTGCTGTAAAATTAACCATTGTGCTTGAAATTATTGTGCCTCTTTTGACAGCAACTGAGTAGTGTATCCTGAATATCCTTTATATCGTTGATATAAAAACACTAAATGCACTTTCAGTATGCAAATGTTACATTTTCGTCAGCTTTCTTTAAATGTTTAGAATAGACCAAATTTGTAAGTCTACTCACTAGTCACAAGTTTCAAGTTGAGCAAAGTAGAAAAAATGTATCAAATTGTGTGGAACACATGCTTTTGTGTGGATCACTTATTTGGCGTCAAAGTCAACATCCCTAGCAAAATTGTCGTCATCCAACTGACAACTGACTTTGTTGCTCTCACCACTGAAAGCTAATAGCTTTTATACGCACAATTAAGCGACAACAATGTATAGCAAACATCATTAGTGGGAGGCCATTAGGAGCGCATTCCTGCATGTTTATATTTTCTTCACTGTATTTGGCCCACGCATGTAAGCCACAGTTAGAAAATGGTTTTATGGAAACTCAGTAAAGGTGGTTTTAAGGACAAGGTGAATAGCTGAGTGGTCATTATGTATTGCACAAATTAACGTGAATTTACATCAAAATACCCTTTTATTCAAATTGAAAGTTCAACCGTTCATGTCCATGCCTGAAAAGTCCTAAATTTAAACTTTGGAATAAGGAAATTCAACCCTGGCAGTCTAAATCTGCACTCAACTCAGTTTATTGTTCTTTAGCATTCTTAATGTAGTTTGGCATTTCCCTTCGTTCATCTGATGTTAAATATGAAGTGACATTTAACAGACTCAAATGGGGGGTGGCCTTTAATCGAGCACGAGTCTGTAAGTATTTTCACACTAGACCCAAAGTCTGACGTCAGATATGAAGCAAAATCCCACAAAAATATGCATTGTTTTATGTTTCACTGATTAATGTGAATTCATAATTTCGTTTTCGTCTAAGTGAATAGTCCAATCATCCGTGTTGGTAGCTAAAATGTACTAGAAAATCTAGCATTCAAAACCACAAATTTTTAACTTCACATGCTCAGAAAAAGTGAACATTGAGCTAAAAATCCCAAGCTGGCAACACTGCTTCTTCCTTACACTATTTATGTATTTCTCCATTTCTTTATTTACCACTCTTGAAGTAGCTGATTACTTGCCTTGCACTATCTGATAGCAGACTTGACGTCATGTTTAATGTAGTGGGTGCATAGGCCCTTTTTTGGTTTTAATTTAGGTTTCAATTACTGCCACGGTGCTGCCACCTGTTTGTTCATTTAGTAAGTATTTAGCTTTTTACAGTAGTCACTCTTTTAAAATTGAAGCACCTAATATCCTTCAATACGTTAGCATTTTGGAATTTCGTGAGCTATAGCTGTAGTAGTTGTATGATGTTTTGCCAGTCTTTTGGTTCTCTCTGTCATTGCTCTATTTTTCTTAGGCATTATGACTGTGAATTTCTTACGAATTTATTATTGTGACATTGTTGTTCTTGAGGCTACTTGGAGTTCTCATTCCTGTCTTTGTAACTGTTAAAGGCTCTAACAACCTACGTTATTATTAATTAATTTCAATATAGTTTACAGTTCTTAGTTATAGTACATAGTTCTTAGTTCTTAATACATTTAATCATGCAACAAATTTTCTTCTACTCAATGCGAATTAAACTAAATGTTAATAATTGCATTTCAGAATAAAGAAACTTTTGGTCAACAAGTTAAACGGGTATTTTGTATCCACTTCATTTAATATAAAAGTACTTGTGTTGAGCAAATTTCACATAGCACACAAGATAGTGTGCTTCCACTTTTGTCCAATGTGCAATAAGGTCAACGCTCCATGCAAAGAAGAGTTGCATTCGTTTGGCAAAAATGCTAGCAATTTCTGGTAATAAATGTGCAATAAGCATCTTGTGTAATTAGTGATTAGAATTAATCACTTTAAATTCGTGATCATTTGGACCTCTTATTGGCCCTCTTATTTTTGAGCAAATCAAGATCAGTAGAAGAAAATTGCACTGTCTATAACGCAATGGCATAACAATTTCTTTTACAAATAATTAAATTTGTAAATGTTTGGGGATGTGCAATGCATTGTAAATTGATTTACCAATGAATGTTTATAGAAACATGCGAACTTGGCTACCGTATGGCAAGATCTTCAGTCCTATTTGTTTGATGGTGATAAAAATCTGTAAAGGATTTTTGTTTGTTAAATAACCAAAATAGTTTATTCTTACAATATAACTAATAATAGTTAAATGTGCGTTTTGATAAGATTAAGTTAACTTACCTGTTCTTACTTGTAAGGTGGTGACATCTGGCTTCAATATTAGCGACCTAGTTTTAAATACCTGTCATTCAAGTTTCAATGTGTTCAAAGCAGTGATGACGCGTTGACAAATTCTCTGTGACTCACGATTTGATGCCAAAGATGTATGTATATTTTGTTTAAATTTATTTGGTTATTCACTGAAAGTCTCGGATTAATTTCACTTAATCGAAAATTAACATTTTGATAAGAAATCAATTAGTTTATTAAAAGAATTTGCATTTCATTCCAGATAAAATGTATAATTTTGGGAAATGGCGTCTCAATGCATGTCAAATATAAAGTAAAATGACGAAGGGGCATGTGCTGTGATGATGGTGCGCAAACAATAAAATATTTACTAAGCAGTACTTGATGCCTTTGTTTGTTTGTCAAAATAAAACCCACACAAAATCGTTATTTTTTTTCAAGAAAGTCTGTTTATTCGTTTGCATTGTGTGGCAATTTTAATATTTTAATTGTGTATTAAATATGCTGGTAGCACTTTGACCTTTTGTTTTTCTTTAAGCGTGGAGTAAAATCAGATGAACATTTGCACTGTGTGTTTGCTCTTTTTTATTTTCTTTATTTATTATTACCTGCTTAATAACAGAAAGTGGAAAAGTCATAGAGCTCAATTGTCTTAAAATGGAGTGAAACAAAATTCTGCAAGAGGTTTTTCCACATTTTCTCTATAGAAAGTACGCAGTAGGACTTTGTGCTGCAACTAACCATTTTTTCTTTAATCACAGTTATTCTATTTTATTACAAGCGCTGTTTCTAAAACATTTTTCTCTTTTACACCTCATGAACCACATATGAATGTTTTGTTGATCAATGTACTATTCACATATTCTGCCAGTTGGCTCTTACTTGCACAAACAGATTTTCTTGAAAGCTGCTCTAAACTTGCTATTCATTACGGCATAGACTATTGGATTAGCAAAACTGTTGGAAAATCCAAACGATAGCGAAAAGATGTTTAGACTATTTTCCTCAGAATACGATTTTCTAATGGCGAAATAAGGCCCCCAACAAATAAAAAATACAACAGTGGCCACAAGTAACATCTTTGTTGCTTTCATTTCTGCCACGTTTACACTAGTCTGTGGATTTTCTTGATGAATTCTCAACACTTGCCTTCGTGCAGCCTTCCATATTGATGCACATAATACTAAGAGTGTGATTATAGGCAAATAAAAGAATAGCACTCTATCCACCGCTGTTTTTAAATCAGGTCTTCCAGTAATTTCTAGTACTTGAAGCAGGCAGGCTGTAGTAAATCCAAGAAACCAAACGACACAAATACAAGCTGTCATTGTCTTCTTTGTAATGTAGTTATTATACTTATAGGGCTGTAAAACGGCCAGATATCTTTCTGCAGCTATAACACATAGATGTATTATGCTCACACTTGTCAATAGCACTAGAATAGATTGACTTAAAAATGAATAAGATAGTCTAGAATGGATTGTTTCTGAAAGCACCAATATTCCGACTAGTAAGTCTGTCACAGCTAGAGACACGATCAGTGCATTCGTTTTCGTCTGCAGCTGTGTGTACTTATAAACTGCGACTAGAACTAACACGTTGCCAGTAATTATAGCCACAGCAGTAAACACATACAAGTATAAAACAATTTGCAAGCTTTTTTGCTCTGTCGAATCTGTCACATTTACTGTAAAATTAAACATTTTGCATTCTAGGTATGTTCCTTGTTTGGCTGTGCACCAGTCGCTTATCATGAGCAGCTGAGTAACTCTCTCGAGTATTGTGCTCTAAAATGTCACAAAGTCACAAACTTTATTTTCACTTCTAAATACCCCATTTTCATCTGCCATTTAAGTGTCAATACGTGAAAAGTTTACAAGTTATTGCTTATATTTAAGCTTAATGGAAAGAAGCTTAAAGTTGCTCTGAGTAGAATTTTAGCAGTACCATTCTATTATACTTACCCAGTGTTGAGTTTCCAGTGCACCTATTTGCCATTAAGCACGGTGACCATAACAATGCTTAAATTGTGAATGTAAATTTGTGTGGTTATTGTGCTTAATGGTAAGCAGGTGCTCTGCAAACTCAACATTGGCCAAGTATAACATAATGGCATAGCTAAAATTCTGTTCTGTGCAACTGGTATTAATAAGCTCAAATGTAAGTAACAAATTATGTTGCTCTGCTACTTGTATGCAATGTGTACTCTGTCAATGTGTTTGGGTGACAACACATAGCAAACAGTAGTACTAGTTGTTTATTTGTGAATGTTTGTTTTCCTCTTTCACACTAGTCCTGCATGGCTATTTGTCTGTGGATGCCGGCTTTGTTAGCTTCTTTATGTTGGAAACGTAGAGCTTTGTATCACTCGTAATTAAACAGCTTTATTTGGACGAAGTACTTGCACAATAGAAGTGTTAACTCATTATGTTAAGTGAAAGAGCTAACCCAATTCTCAATTTGGGGGGTGATGAAATAGCTTTGTGGATGTTCTGCGTGTCTAGCAAGTGAAATTAAACAGCGTTCAGCTTTTTGAATAATTGACATCGTGACTGCTAGGATAACTGCTTTTGGCAAGTTTCTTTTGGGGTACTAACTTCACCTATTTGCCTTCCTGAGTGACTATGTAATTGGCTTTAATTACTGGTGTGGTACCGCAGCGTCTTCAGTACTTAATTTCGGAGATTTCATCCTTCATAGTTTTCTAATTTTCCGCCCTTTCTCCACCTCCATCATCTAGTTAGTTAACTATTTTATTGACTACGGGATAGTAGGTCTTATGTGAGAAAAAACAAATACGTGTATGTTCAGAAATGCTGTTATTACTATAGACAAAATGGACACTAAAATTCGGATTTAGTTCAGTTCTATAAGTAACACTTTTCGTTTTATTTGATGACAATATCTACATTTTCTGAAAATAGTCATCACGACGGGTAGTTGTATCTTATAACCTCTTAACGTTACGCTCTACTTCTGTAAACAAACGAACTTGGCTATGACATCTTTGGCGGTTATGTTTTCTATCCGAGAAGTTTATTTTTGTCCGCATGAAAACACACGTTTACTTCCTGTGAATGGCTTGCGGCTGCCGGGGTTCGATACTCACCCTGCGAAGTTTTATTCAACACAGTGATTGTAGGTGGTTAAACCATAGAGGGATTATATATATATATACAATGTTGTTGATGTCTTGCCACTGATGTCTTACTCTCACTACCTTACAATGCATCTAATCGTGTAAGAAATGATGGATGGACCACACTGCTCTTCATTGTGCACTGTACTGTACTGTAATATAGAAATAGATCTCACTATAGTACTGTAGTGTTCTGTAACACTCATAATTATGCTGCTGAACCAGTAAAAGCTCATAGCTTCAGAAACTTTTTAGCCGTTGTTTTAATACAGTGCAAAACGTAACAAACGTATGTAATTTTGAAGCTGCAAATTGTAATTTTTTTAAACAAACAAACATACAAAAATTTATGCGTAAACTTGATAAAATCCTAAACAAAAATCATTGTTTGCTTACGAATGGCCTAAATTGTCGCAATTCATTGCTTTTAAGAATGTGACAGCTGACAATACATACTGCGTGAGTGACTGTACTCTCTCTACCTAAGTACAGCGCCTTCAGACATGTGCGCATGGCCGCTTGCGCACAAAGCCAAACACACCACTGTGCTGGGCTGTGAAGCAAACAGTACTACCCACATGTGCTCTGAACCATGCAACTATAAAGAAAGAACTAAAGAAAAAAGACATATATTGAATATTGTCGATAATATTGAATGAAATAGGGGGTGCTGCAGTTCCACAGTACCTATACACGAGCTGCCATTGTGCTGAACTGTATTTTTCTGTAGAACTCTACTGTATTGATATTTTTAGGCAAATAAGTCAAGAAGAACCAACTTATTCCACTGTAGGCAGAAGCTCACCTCTTACTAACGAGAATCGACCCAGTATTGGTGCAATATGGGAACCTAGATTAAAATCAGTCCTTACTTTGATACCTCAAGCAACTTCGACATGGGAGCCATTCGACGTTTACATAGATCAGTGTCGCTTTCTCACGGACAATGCCTCAGTAATCAAGGTTCTGATTTTGCTGTTTTTGTTTTGTTTCATGATAGTTAAAGTAATTATTCGTTAACAGAAATTAAATGCATTGAAAGAGCTTGTGTAGGAATGTGTGGCCACGTCTATATTACTGTCCGATGCTTTGCAGGGATGCGGAATCCGAGCTATCCTCTTATATTCTGTTTGTACAGGAATGTATGACCATGGGTTATGTTCTTGCAGTGTGTCCAGGAATGTGTGAACCTGTGTGCTTTTTATGTAGTTTTAGTAGAGAAAAGTGTATGTGCTTGTGTTATGTTTGTGTAGCCCTATAGCTACACTCTTGTGTTATTATTTCTGCAGGAATCTGTTGCCTTGTGTATGTTTGCGCAAGAATACGCATCCCGTTGTGTTCTTGTGTTGTGTTTGAACAAGAAAGCAGGGCCTTGGTTATGTTCTTGTATTATATTATATTATTGCACAAGAATATGTGGTTTAGGGCATGTGTTTGTGTTATGTTTATATGGGAGCATGTTGCATATGGTTCTTGCACTATGTTTGTATGACCCTGTGCAATACCAGGGGGTTATGCTTATATGGACAATGTGGACACTGGACTTGTGGACATCTGTGGACTCCATTGGACATCTGTGGCACTGTGCATTCCTGTGTAAAGTTTTCAATGGCACTGTATTTTTTATGTTTATCTTTGAACAGGAGCTTGTGCCCCATGTATGTTCTTCTTTGTGTTTGTGTAGGAACATGAGGTCTTGGATACGTTCTTGTGTTGTGTTTGTGTGTAATGTGTGGTTCCAGGAATGTTCTTATGGTGCATTTGTTTCTTGTGTTGTGTTTGTATTGGAATTTGTGGCATTGGGCTTGTTCTTGTATTTTGTTAGAGATTGAATGTTTAGCTTCCAGGTATGTTCTTGGGTTATGGTTGAGCAAGAATATGTGCTTTCTGGTATATTCTTATGTTGTGCTTGTGCAGGAACAGGTGGCCTTGTGTATATTCTTATGTTGTGCTTGTGTAGGAACAGGTGGCCTTGTGTATATTCTTATGTTGTGCTTGTGTAGGAACAGGTGGCCTTGTGTATGTTCTTATGTTGTGTTTGTTTGGGAACAGGTGGCCTTGTGTATGTTCTTATGTTGTGTTTGTGTAGGAACAGGTGGCCTTGTGTATGTTCTTATGTTGTGTTTGTTTGGGAGTACATGGCCTTGTGTATGTTCTTGTGTTGTGTTTGTTTGGGAGTACATGGCCTTGTGTATGTTCTTGTGTTGTGTTTGTGTGGGAATGTGTGTCCCGGCTACGTTCTTGTGCTTTGGTTGTGGTGGTACGGTGCATCGTCGAGTATGTGCTTGTGTTGTATTAGTGTGTGAATATGTGGTCCCGCGTATTTATTTGTGTTATCTTAAGCAAAACATGTAGTGATGGATAAGTGCTTGTGTTGCATTTAACAGAAACTTTTCTGTTCTAGATTTTTTAATGGTCTTCCTTACTTTAAGTGCTCAGTGGCTTATTTGCAGTTTTGTGTGAGCAAAAAATACACAAGAAAAGAAAATTGTGCGAAGTAAAAAATGTAGCTGCAGCTCTGACATAATAACGTGAAATTTTTTGACAGGTTGTAGGCAGGGTGCTAAATCCTGGCGACAATATTATAATTCCCGATATTTTAGCATTTCCACTCTTGAACAGCACGGCCAGGTGTCCGTCGTTTGTATACCGTCATACCATCAACAAGGAGGTAAGAAGGACATTTCTTTATTTAGATTAAACAAGATGTGTAACGATGTGCACAATTTTTCAGGCTTACGTATTTGCGCCCTGCGTGTTTGTTTGTGCAGTTAAGCTTGAAGCACAAAAAAAATTTACATGCGTCAAGATAAAAAAACACGTTTTGAAATTTTGTGTAATTTATATGTCGTTTCATTGTGGACAGAGCTTGTATTATCAGCAATGTTGTATAAAACTTGTAAATTTATAAACTTCTGCGCCCGCGACGACCGTCAGGTGCAGCCATTTTTACGATAGGTCGTTTGAAGAAGTTTAGGTAACATTACGTAAAGTTTGCAAAAATAATCAGATTATTCGTAGATTAATGTGTTGTTTGGTGAATCAGTGGTGCACCCTGGGATGGCAATATAGTGCCGTTTTAGCAGGCAGTCCAAATATTTTAAATTAGTAAGAATTTTCTTTTCTATTTACGTAAGTCTTTTAAGCAGGTAAGCGTAACGCTAAGTAATATAATTTTGTATAACATCGAAGGCCTTCTGTTCCCCTTTAATTTTTAACTTTTTATGCTGTTTGTATGGAAACCTCAAGTATTTTGAATTTTGTAATAAATAAATACGTTTTTGTGGTAGTTTCTTCGTTTATCTCTATGTAGTTTTATTTCTCATATTTCAGAGAAAGCAATTAAATCCCAAAGCCATCCTTTTACTTCGAGTTTACACAGTAGATGTCGACACCTGTCATTTAGTTGTCATTGGCTCTTGCTTGCTTTCTTTATTCAAGAATGAAAACAATGAGAAAGTAAGTGTTTTTTTTTCAAAAAGTAAGTCAGTAGCTAACAATGGAAAATGTTTTAACTGCCTTGGATAAAAGAATCAATGAAACTAGGCTGTGCTCCAATGATGACGTTGACCTTCTAAACATGATTTTGAATGACAGTTTGAAAGTTCTGTTTCAAACAATAATCCTTTCCACAGTTTCGTTGTGCGCACGCGCAGTTGCTGTAGGTCAAAGGTTCAGCGTACCACAGCAACGCGTCTTAACTACTACCGCCACGTGACGTGTGGTAAAGCAAAGTGTTCTGCCGCTTCAGTTCAGTAACTCCGGTTGTTTTACGTGAACTTTACTTAATTACGCATTAGTCTCTGTGTGTAGAGTAATTTACTAGCAGGATCTTGCTTGGGAACAAGAAAAAAAGAACTAGGTAATGTTCCAGCTAGCTGTTAAAACATATTAAAACTGTTACTACTACAATAGCATGTGCTGCCAGATAAATGCGTTCTCCGGTACACTTAACCTTTGACATTTTCACGATCATCGTCAATCGCTGGGACAACAAAAAGGCTTGTTAGTTTGTATAATTATTTATCACAGGGTTTTCTTAGAAAAGTACTTTAACAAATTCTATAACCATGCCAATGTTCAACATAAATTTCAGCAAGTGTAATCATGTTACGTGCCTGTTACGTGAAGTAATGATCTAAAAGTATTGTATTACATTTACACTATTGTGATGTCATAATAAAGAAGAAAAGAGTCTTCTGACATTTGTCATATTTCTATTCCGTTCTGGGTTTTTTTGGAACACCCTATACAGTAGTGTTACCCCCATGGGGATGTCACACTGTCTTCTGTTTTCTTACTTTTTTGCACACCAGCCACTTCAGGCACTGGAATTTAGAGGGCTATTTAATGAATTATAAAAGTAATTTTAGCTTTGAAGTTTCCAAGCCATCTATTTTAACACAGAGAGAATTATTGATTACATCTTTGCACATCTCAAAAATGTAATAATATTGTTTGACTGTTAGGATCTTTAGTGGGACTTTTATTTTATGGCTACTGGTGTTCCTTAAACAAATATGTAGGGCTGAGCTGTGGTGTTCTCTCTGCATGTGTTACTTGCATCTGTTATTTGTGAACATTTAAAACACGTTTAACCTAATAATAGCAATCGTTAACATTAGCAGATAAAGCAAAACAATTACCAGTTATCATTACCAGATAAACAAAAGCAATACTAGTTATCAATACCAAATAAACAAAAACAATTACCAGTTATCATTACCAGATAAAGCAAAACAATTACCAGTTATCATTACCAGATAAACAAAAGCAATGCTAGTTATCATTACCAGATTGAAAAACAATTACCAGTTGTCATTAGCAGATAAACAAAAATAATTACCAGTTATTATTGCCAGTTAACAAAATAAATTACCAGTTATCATTACCAGATTAAAAAACCAATTACCAGTCATCATTACCAGATAAACAAAAACAATTACCAGTTATTATTAACAGATAAACAAAAACAATTACCAGTTATTATTAACAGATAACTAAATATACAACTAACACAATTTTAAGCTTCCATCTGAAATTGGTCAATAAAAAATCGGCCATCTAGAAAATAAATAGATGAGTCGCGTTGTATTGCAAGCCAGCATATAGTCGATTGGTATTCTATGCTATCAAGAAGTAGTATGGTTGAACTTTGTATAGGCCGTGCTCAATGTTGGTGGACATCAGTTGAGGTTACATGCAGGACTACCCACATTCGATGACTTGTCTCAGTTAAAGAGTACAGACATGGATACTAATCTTACTATTCCTGCTGTAACATTGCTTGTACGCTTACTGCCACACATTCGGGTAAGTCTGATGCTTATTTCATTTCAAATTTAAGCGGAAACAAACCAGAACTTTAGGACTGCAAATTCGTATTCTTGCGCTTTAGAAGGTTTCTCGACTTCTGAATATAATGATGCCACAATTTGTCTTCACATTTTAGTTTTGGTATTTAGTAATATGACTATAGTAAAACTGTTGAATAGAAACGGTTTTTATCTTGCGGAGCACATTAAGAGTCATGGGCATGTTAACCAATAGGCAAACTACGCTATAAATTAGGGCGTCAAAGTTTGAGGGGCTTCACATTCTTATTCTACTCGCAAAATATGCATACTTTCACATTCATGTAAAGGGCGCATTTTATAACACACCACAGGCAGTTATTGAGGCAGCTTTTATATAAGTGCCACATAACGAACAGGTGCAAGGTGTTACACAACAAGCTGTTGCGCAGACTGCTTGAATATAAGCGCTATGCAAATACATGTAATTAATAAAGACCACGTTTTATGTACTTGTCTGGTTACATACTGCAATCCTGCACCCCTACAGCTTGACAATTTTACAAGGTAACTGATGAATGTACAAAATGAATGTTTCTGTTGATCATGAAAATAAGTTTGCA
This sequence comes from Tubiluchus corallicola, assembly GCA_030141605.1. NCBI lineage: Eukaryota > Metazoa > Priapulida > Priapulimorpha > Priapulimorphida > Tubiluchidae > Tubiluchus > Tubiluchus corallicola. Next base: position 113,708 of record JAQGDQ010000460.1, on the reverse strand, counting down.
CTGTTGCATAAGCTATCGAGGCATAGAGTTATAGCACAATAAAGTAGTATAGCTATTTTGCTCTTGCACTACTTTGCAAACAGGCTTAGACTAAAGAAGTATAGCTGTTTTTCTCTGCTTCATTATCCTGAGAAAACTTAGATAAAAGTAGTATATCTCTTTTGTCTCTGTGTCACATTTCTGGACTAATTTGTAGATTTCTCTGAATATTATATCTCACAGTATGTATGTTTGGAATCAGGCAGGCTTCCGCAAGTCAATCACCGTACTACTATGTACAAGTAACGCAAAAGTAATGAACTTACGTCTCTGAGTTCTTGTTCTTTTTGCGTGTTTTCGAATGACATATTTGAATTGTTAGGAAAGCTTTAAGGATAAGATGGCCATACATAATCAAAAATTTATATGAATGAAGATATATCATATCATCATATCAAAATGAAGATTTATGCACCAGAACAAAAGAAATTTATAGGAGTTCAAAAGTCAAAATCCGAAGATTAAGATGGCTAGGACATCTTCCAAGATTACCAAATGAAGAACCAGTAAGAGTTGCCTTAAAGGAAGCCTTAAAACCTTGCAAAAAGCCACCTGATAAACCCAAAACAACTTGGATAGCATAGATAAAGAAAGATGTTCAACAACTTCAACAAAATCTATTTTTAGAAGTAGAAGAACTTACGCTGTTAGCTGCAGATAGAAGTAGGTGGAATACTCTAATAAATGTTGAGACCTCAATGCCTACAACAGGTGGAATGATATTTTGAAGAAGAAGAAGAAGAAGAAGAAGAAGAAGGTTATATTCATTATTTCATAGCTCATGGAAAAGTTATTTTTGCAGAAATTAGTACAAGCTCCTGTTTACAAGCACGGTTACTACGACACGGACAACACGTACCCTACCATCTCAGAAGAGGAGCTACACCTCCATTACACGAGTTCGACTGACTATCCACATTCTGTACGAGATGCACTGAAAGTGATACTTGCAGCCAAAAAGTTGAAATGTATGACTCAATAATTGATAAAGTTTAAAGATTTTATTTACAGAAATGTGTGGATGTGTGAATGTATTGCAGTGTGTTCTTCAGACAAGAGAAAGATTTGCCTCATTAAAGGAAAACAGGATGACTTTCATATTCTACCGAATTTTGAAGTACGGTAATGGACTAATGGTATACATTTTAACACCTATAATAATGCCAAAGCACTTCTGGAAATTAAATAATAATGATGACATCATAACTGAACATAATTTTCAATAACACAAACATTCCATGTGCGTTGCACATGAAAGTGAAAATTGAAGTACAGTGCGTTCATGCTGTACTCATCCTTGCACGAACTCTCGAACGTGTGTTCTACACCACAACTAAAAAACTCTGAACTGATAGGTACAGCACCTGTTTTTTGTGCATTTTGTTTTTGAGATGTAGACACCAGTACCCGTCTAACTAGCGAATTGCGCGTGAAAGTGAAAATTGATGTACAGTGCGTTCATGCTGTACTCATCCTTGCACGAACTCTCGAATGTGTGTTCTACACCACAACTAAAAAACTCTGAACTGATAGGTACAGCACCTGTTTTTTGTGCACTTTGTTTTTGAGATGTAGACACCAGTACCCGTCTAACTAGCGAATTGCAAAATGCATGAAGAACTAGCCACGAAATTACGTTTCTCCACTAATAATTCTTTCACGTAAGTCACTCTTGAAAAATAGTATGTTCCCTTTCAATATTTTATAGGGTAGATTGCTTTGACCTACAGTTTAAGATTGGGTGTGCTTTTCCTTCAACTTACCTGTTAGTAAGTAAGTTGCAGATTTTTCTTGTTTTGGTAGTTGTGCATCTCGCCAAAAGATGGTGTCCGTGCTGAGATTTTTCTCTGCAGTAATGAACTGCATTTTTGAAAAGAGATTTTGGCTAAATGGTTGAGGATTCATACTTCATGTGAAAAGATATACATGCTCTGAGCAGTATTAAGTATTCACATGTTAATATATCCCTGAGACACCTTAGTCACACTTCTACTGGTTCAGTGGCTCATTTTACAAGGATATCATAGATATTGAGTGAGGCTTGGTTGCACCACAAACATTTCTTTAAAAATCAAATGCAATGCATTTTGTGAAGTTTCAGTTTTGCAAAGAAAAACAGAAGGAAAATATTCTAACTAAGATTTGTTGACACTTTTTTGCTTTCTGTTGGTGATTCATATAAGAGGAAATATGACATGAAGGTGTCATTTCCGTAAAAATGATTTCATGCATTTTACTCATTAGATGGCGCCAGGACTCCACAGTCCTTAGTTACGCCAGCGTTTGAGATTGGTTATCACGTTTCACAATTCGCTGTGTAGCATTCTTTACAAAATGTTGTTGATAAAATTAAAATTTGCCTTGACCAAAGTAAAAAAATTGTCGCTAAAGTGAAAAAAAGTGTCAAAATGTGAGCGTCGTTAAAACGAAACGTCGCTAAACGGGGAGTCGTTAAGCGACGACTTACTGTATTTCGAAATATCATTATCAACAGATGGGACGTGCCATGTTTTTTCAGTACATAGCAGCACCGAAACGACGTCGACGACGACTATTGTTTACAAATTCAGCGTTACAGAAATGATGCGGTATCAAAGGAAGCCGTTGCCTAGCACAGATGTTTTTCTAAAGTTTCGTGGGCAAAACCGAGCAAAATGTTTTGGGGGAAAATGCAACTTTGAGGCCTCTTTTCATTAGGAAGGGAGCCAAGAAATTTAATAATTTTAGTGCCAAATTTTAAATTACAGTTACTTCGTTATATACTACAAATTATTAGTTTAATTGAACCTGATTTTTACCTTAAATTAGACTTTTAAGTAGGTCCTACCCTTGACAGTTTTTTGGCTGTGCAGTGTTTGAACATAATACAGAAAAATAAGCACTAGTCGTACTAAGTATTTTCTTATTCTTAATTGCACTTTATTACACGCAGGTCCTGAAGATGATGAAGCTTTTTCTGTACAATACAAAGAAATCCTAGATCAGAAGCAATTGCAGGACCGAAAACCGGAGCATCTGAACCCGGGCAGATGTGTTGTCTATGATAAAGCTCAAGGAATTGCAGTCCAGATCAAAGGAGCTCATGGCCTACCCGGTGAGCAAGCATTCCTACATGATTTTGTGTAGGAGAGATTGTTTTCTTGCTAGTCACTGTTCGTATATAGTTGTGCAGTTAAACAACACTGAGGCCACGTAACAAATAGATGGGTGGCTGCCGGTAAAACTGCTTGTAGGTTGCCTTACTGTATACTTTATTGAAGTAAGTTGTATATACCTGTGAATATGGCTGAGATAACTTTTCCAGTTAGGAATTTTGTCTTAGAGGAATTTTTTATTTTTCATACATCTTTGCAATTTTTTGAGCATTTTTCCTGTACCAGGTAATAAAAAATTTGTTCTGTATGCAGATGAAATCAAAACAACTTTAGACTCATTAAAACTGCACACCCCACACACCTTAACAGCACCGCATACAACCACCCACCCCTACCCTGTGTCATCAGTGTTTGAGTTTTGACCGCCTTTCTTCTACCGGTCAGTCACAGCTTCGCTAGAGTGGTAAGAAAATGAAAGTTAAACATCTGTCCCAAGGAAATACATTCACATATTGTATTTGAAATACAGTCAAATACATTCACCACGTTCCAAAAACAGTCCTATTGACACCACATGTCACTGAAAGTACCTTCTGCTACTAAGTAACATACGACGATGATCATGTACTAATAAACACAGTAATAAAAATACAATTTTATATTATTTCATTTTGAAATTTAACATGTTTAAGCAAAATGCGAAGGAATGTTTGTTCTGGCTTTCGGACGGATTGTTCCTGGTAGCATTGCTATGGAATCTCCAAAAGATCCGAGTCTTAAGGAAATGATATACACGCAGCACATTGATTACACGAGTCTACAGAAATGTCCAAAATGGTTAGATGGGCCCATGGTATGTCGTTTATGTTGAATTTGTAATTTGTTGTTAGCTTTAGGCTTGTGAAACCCTTAATCAACCCCTGCCATTAAGGGTTTCACGAGCCTAAAGCCATTAGAAAGCGAAGGGCCTAAACAAATACCTTGATGCACAGGTCAGACTGCCAACAGACTTCTTGCGAACTGTAGAAAATATTAATTGTTATGGAGCTGTTCTTCAGTTTTTCTATAAATTCTGTAGCAGTCTTAGCTTTTTTTGTTAATCTTGCTTACAAATTCGTGCACGAGGCGCCATCTGTGGCGGGATGTAAGCTTTTAGTTTTGGCCAGCTTTTCTGTTTGTTACTTGCTAGTCACCTGTCTGTTTTACTCACCTGTGCTCTGAACAGTCAGGTTAATACACTTTATGGGACATGTGAGACATTTATGTACTGATTATGTTACAATAAAGTATTCAGTGGTATTAACCTCTGTTGACAGTGTTTCTGTGACTACATTCATCAACAGTCTTTGTCGTTACTCGTGGTGAATGGGAATGATTTTGTTTGTCATACCATTTCTCCTGGGTTAACCAAAAGGTGATTTGCTCTCCGTCTTGTGGCTACGTCTGATGAAGAATCTAAAACGCTAGTCAATCCTGCACATGACTCAATGTCCTATTCCTTACAAGTGTGAAATTCTTGTGTCTAAATTGCTCATGTGTCCAAATAATCTGTGTCCAAAGCAGATAATGTCCAAGTTGCATCTGTGATCAAGACTACCTGTGTCTAAATGTTTTGTGGCGCAGCACCTTATGTGCAAATGTGTGGGTTTACAGCAAAAAATTAAATGGGATGTGTGCAATATAAGGCCCAATCGTTCAAGTTCTTACTGGCAATGCACAAATAGGAAACCAAATATAAGCTACTTGTTTTGAGCATGTTTATTTTAAATCATTTTGTTATCCTATTTACTAAAATAGCATTATCTCTTTCTATTGGTCATTGGTCTCAGGACTCCGAAGGCCAATTTAGGACCTAAGGCTATAGGCTTGTTCCTTACATTTTGTTTAGAAAGTAATATTTTTAAAGATTTGTGACAATAAATGAAAGTACAGCTTTCTGCACAGGTAATACATCCACAGAGAGACACCCACACCTGCCTGTTAGTCTCCTTATATGGCATGCAAGGCATATACCTGCCAAAAACTGGAGGAAAACCATCAAAGATTGTGACATTGGATGGGAAGCCCTGTGACATACCTGGATGTGATATATACCTGGGATTTGGCATCATACCTCTGTTCAGGGGGTATAAATTTGTGGCATTATTTCTCATTTCTACTCTCTTGTGGGCAGTTAGGTATCCACAATTTATGCTGCAGTTTTTGTAAATGCTGATGAAGTGTTGTGTGTATACTGTTGGAAGCAGGTGAGATTAAATGCAATTTATAAATTACTGCTGTGGCACAGTGGTCTCGGCATTTACTAATGTGCTGCACTCAAGTCAATGCTCACTTGGCGAACCGCGAACTCACTATTGTTACCGTTATTGCTCGGTGAAAACTTTGCACGAGTTGCACTTGAAACGCAAAATGAAAAATTTTTGTTACTATATACTTACTACCCTGGAACCGTGTTTTTTATTTCGATTTCCATGGCGATTTATTTATTCATTCGTTTAACACACTACAACAAAATACAAGTTACACAATTACTAATTCACAGCGCATTGCGGTGCTATGAGCGCAGCAGAAGAAATTATCTTATGAGGTACGATCAACATGGATAAGTCTTAATTACTACTGTGACAACATTTACTACTGTTGCAGCATTTACTTCTGTTGCAGCATTTGCTACTATGACAAATTTGTTATGACAGTGTTTGCTACTATGACAACATTTACTGCTGTGACAACATTTACTACTGTTGCAGCATTTACTACTGTTGCAGGATTTGCTACTATGACAAATTTGTTATTATGACAGAGTTTGCTGCTATGACAACATTTACTACTGTGACACAATCTGTTACTATGTCGACATTTGCTGCTGTGACACCATCTGTTACTATGTCGACATTTGCTGCTGTGACACCATCTGTTACTATGTCGACATTTACTACTGTGACACCATCTGTTACTATGTCAACATTTACTACAGTGACACCATCTGTTACTATGTCGACATTTGCTGCTGTGACGGATGTTTGCTCTAGTGTTTCTTACTGAGGTAGCTTTGGCTTAATATTTTATTCTCCTTACATATTTCAGAAAATACGTACTGCCGGGTAAGTTTGTCACTCCGCTGTTTAAGAGTTGGCCTTCTGATGAGTTTTTGGAAAGCCAGAAACAAAATAACATAGCTAGTGTAGTCAAGTCAACCGTGAAACACAAGGAACTGAAACTTTTGGTATGTATGCAGTAAAAAGTTCGGGTTATTTTAAACTCCTGCATTTTTACTCGTGTGAAATTGCTTGTATTTCAAGTGTAGAAAATAAGAGTAAATTTTTAGGCCAAAATAAAACTTATTCAAATCTTCATATACATTATTTTCAAAATTGATTAAATCAGTTTAAATAAAACAAGAATGCTTTTGGTAACTCTTTTCTGACAAAAAATGGAAAACCATAATGACACAATGATTAAAGGAGACATTTTCAGAACCCACAATGGCGACAGGAAATACATACATATAAAAATGCAACAGTTTTACCATACAGGTTTTTTTCGTTTTATGCCGAGTAACATCCTGCTGATATATATATATATATATATATAATTATGTATTTCATCACGTCTGATGATCCCATTTTTATACAAATATAACAACAATATTAACACACCCTTCATCAAAAATAAGCTTCCATTCCTCTTGGAGGCAATATTAAACAAACACGCACTAATAACAAATACAGCAACAATTCTATTACTAAACAAGGAGTTCAACTCTGGAATGCCATGCCATCAAATTTAAAACAAATCAAGTATTTCTGTGAGTTCAAATCAAAATTAAAATACATTGAAAACGTTTTGAAAACCCTACATACATTAATGATAATTATATATTCATTTACAATATTTATTTACCCACGTCCACTTTAAATTGCATGTATATATTGTATATACTCTATGTTATAATTTGCTTGTAATTTTGTAATGTATATTTCTTTTACATTTCTGTGCACAATACTTTTTAGTTCGCACTGGACATATTTGCCTTTAACAGTTGTGTGAACTTTATTCTCATGCTGCGGTGTTCTTATATGCTTTTATACTTATGAATATCGATTTTTTTATTGGCCCAATATTGATTATTATATGTGTGTGTGTGTGTGTGTGTGTGTGTGTGTGTGCGTGCGTGCGTGCGTGCGTGCGTGCGTGTGGGGGGGGTGTGGGTGTGGGTGTGGGTGTGGGTGTGTGTGTGTATTTTTTTCTGTATCTGGGTTAAGCACAATCTATTACTCTAATGAGACACAAATAATGAAATTCAATACATCTTCCAGGAGGGTTCATGTATTGAGGTTTGGATCTGTGACGGCCATTTTGAAATAGACGAAGCACCCAGCATGCCAGTGAGTGCTAAACGTGCATAATTTTTGGTGTACATACTAAACATATCAGTTCTTTCACGTTGATATTGTCAGTGTCAGTAAGATAATTATTTTTTCCAAAATATTTTGCACGTATCCTATATAATATAACATGATTTATGCATCTTTGTATATTAGTTTACAAGTACCATTTCTATGTACCTAAAGTGGGACTTTCCACTTTTAAATTAAGAGCTATTACACCACATATTTCTTGTGAGGTTCTGTTAGTGAAACTTCTCTAAACACTACATTGAGACTTTTAACATTTAAAATTTAAAAAAAATCTATTTTTGAACAACATGTGGTCATTTTAATGTTATTGAGCAAAAGTGTGATATATCACATTTTTTTGCTTAGTTTTGGCTGCCAACACGTAAAGCGTTCTATGTTTATGGTCTTTATTAATGTATTTCAAATGAATTACTGCATTTACTGCCAAATCCTGTAAAAACAAAAATGTTTATTATTGAATAATACATGTAGTTAATACCTTAAAGATAATTTCTTAGTTTATGTAACAATTTTATTTTGTAGGTAAGAGATTACCTCCTGGACGTCGCAAGCCGCAGAGAGAAGTACCTGAAATCTATTACAGGCGATGGTATCAACAGTGAACCCTATAGTGCCCTGGTCATGAAATACTTGTCCCCTGAAGTTCAGTCTGGAGGCACCGAGAGTGAAGAATATCAACACGCAGAACGTGATCATCAGAGATTGTTTGGCAAAGCACTGACAAAACTTGTGGTAAGTTGTCGATTCGAATTGGGTTTTTTATTCTTTTATAATTTTGCACTAAATGAAACTTTAATGTATTAGAGTGCTGTTAGATGTTGATGAGTCATCTTGGTGGTTCAAAGCATTACTGTTTTGCTTGTTCAATATACTGAAAGGATAGCATTGCTGTTACTTCAGCATTAAGTGAACTGTAAACCCAAATTTTGATGATTCTGAATATCAAATAATAAAATTAATAATGATACATGTTCACATAATGATTAAGCTGTTTGTTTAGTGCTTTTGTTTATTTCTGTAGTTTCAAAGATACTTTGGTTCAGCTTGAGAGTTCGAGAACTTCTGTGAAAAATTCAGCATGAAAGGTACTCGATATTCTTGCACATTGACCTTGTCGAATTGTGGATACAGTTTGCATTTGAGGAGTGGGTCTATAACTCTGCACTCTGTATTATAAGTAATATGTCAAAATGGTGATGGTTCCTAGCTGTACAAATACTACTGCTGTTTATTTAAGGAACTTGCTAGACATCATTGATTCTGACTTCATGACATTTTGTGTGTGGGCATAATTGGCTAAACAAAAGAAAATTATGGATGTCAGTTGATTTCCCGGAATGCCAAATTGACAACATATGGGAGGTGCCACTTATGTCATTATGAAACAAGAACGTTTTGGGATGATGCTACAAATGTAAGCATTAGTCTATTGTTTCTTCGTGACCATGCAACTGTGGACGTGTGATATCATCGTGTGTGAAGTTTTATCAAAGAGGAAGCGTGTACATTAAGCTTTGTTACAAACAAACATTGCGGTTTATGTTATTAGCTATCACTTACCAGAATCAGTTCAGTCAATTGATAATTATTTGCAAATATTTAATAAACATTCATAATCATGTCTTTTAGAAAGAAATGTATTGAAGATTTGCATATTATTTGATCAGTGTCAAACTGTTTTCAAAGAAACATTGCACATTCAAATATTTTGTGACTAGGATGATGATGATGATGTAGTAATCAAGATGAACTTATTTGGACTTTTATTGACTCTGTAATAATTTTGGCAATGCAGTCGTTTCTTATAAGTACATGTGTTGGTATGTTGATCTGCCTTGAAAAATAAAAGAGTATCAATGTTTGGATGAAAGCCTTATAGTGGTAATTTTTGTTCTTTTCTTATGGCACTTTTATTTCTCTCAATTATTATGCTGCAGCTGCTAAGTCAGGTAGGAACTCTGGTTTTATTATTTACCAAAATGACATTGGAAGTTTAAGTTTTGACCAATACAATAACGCTTTGAAAGGTTTTGCGATTTGCGATTAGCCGCACTATTGAGAATGAGGACAAGGTGAAAGTTACAAAATTTTCAAAATTTACTCTTAGAGTGTTTTTTTTCTTGGTAACAAATTTCTCAAAATTTACTTTTAGAGTGTATTTTTTTCTTATTATTCACACACTAATGTAGGTCTGCAGGCTATTGCCAATACTAACCTATAATGGTAAAGAAGCTGATAATCTAGTTGCAAAATGAATAAAATATCATTATTAATTTTATTATTTTTATGTTTTGTATCTGTTCTTTTTACAAACTACAAGGTTTGAGTTTTGCTTATTTTGTTAGTATGTCTATTCCATTAATAAATTGTTAAAATTAAATTCAGTTTCAATTTCAATTTATTTCTCAAATACGTAATTATAATGTACAGTGGCAAAACACAATGAAGGGCAAATAGGTTATTTTCAGTGTTAATAGTAACAATAGTTGGTCAGCAGCTCTATGACTTAACCTGAAGTTGCGCAAACCATGGATTTATGTTTGCGCTTTTTACCAGAGGTTATCTTTACGTGACGTCATTTGCACTTGCGCTGTTGATGTTTTCGCCATTTTCGTTGGGAAAAGGATGTCGTTGCATTTATTTTTGTTTTACCTAATTAATGTGTTTAAATATTGAATTATTCTATGTGTGTGTAATTCATTAGTATCCCATCTAAACTTTATAGAACGTGGTTGTTTGATTACGGACTTTCTCAGCCTGGCTTCCTATTGTGCTGGATGTTTAGTGTAGGTCAACAGTGTTCTAAATTTTGCTTTGCTACGTCTCTGAGCGCCGTCTAATTCTGCCGGCGACTTTTACATCGGTGACTGAATTTCTAGGTAAATGTCTTGAATTAGTTGGAATACTTATTGAAGCCTACGCAACCTAAAAGTTATTGGCCCTTTTCGTAGTTTTTCATATTTTTGATATGTTGGTGTTCTTGCTTATTATTCAAAAGGTAACCTAAAAATACTACAAATTCATTGCACTTGTGACTAGTTACTAGAGATTAGATATCAGCGAAAACCTAATAATACGGCCAGTAGCGTTTTCTGTATTTTGAAAAGTACAACAAATGTGGTTGGGTGCATGCTTTTAGGAGTTTGTTTTGTTAGTAATCCCTGCTAACTACAAGTTCGTGTGTGTGGGCGTGCGTGTGTGCTTAATAACTAAAGTTAGGTTTTTTAAATTCTGATCAATAAATGGATGGGATTGATACTTTACTTCATTTCAGTTCAGCAGTGTTCTAAAGCGTTTCCTTTATCATGGGCTATTACGAATGACGGTTATAATGGACAATTGTTATAATCTCCTTAAAATGTATGTAATTATATGTGTAATATACTTTCAACATTCAATATTTCTCTACCATAAGTAGTATCTCAAAAAAAATTGATTATCGATAATCGTTCAACACATCGCTCGCTTAGTTTCACTTTACCCATTTGTCCACATGCCATAAGTTTTTTTCGTGGGAAAAGTTTTTCATTTAAAATGTTTGCTAAAGATTTGCTGGTTATACAGCTTTGCTCAGTCACTACAGTATTGCGAAAGAAAGAAACCCATATTGCAAGTTACATGTTACTATACTTTCATACGTTTTGCTTTAAATATAGTTGTAGAGAACTGCTAAGTTTTTTATTAAAGTATCACCTTGCTTGCTTGCTTGCTGCCCCCACCAGGTGGAGGCAGGCCAGCACAGGTAGCATCCCGAACCATCGCACGTCACTGCTTCCGGTCCTCGCAGTACGACGGCAGCTCTGTGAGATCATCGGAAACTGCTATTTATATCTGTATAGCGTACTATTCCAGTCAATCTGCCGGTTGTTAATAAAGAATTTCACATATCCACCAAAATTTATGGCTAAAGGTTGTAGTGATTATTTTGTGTTAAATTAATCACACATTTTAGTGTAACTGTCTGTACCGGATGCATAGAAAATTTTATATATTACACAAAATAACAATGAAAAAGTCTCAATGAAAAGTTTTGTGACACTTTATGATGAGCCGACTTTTTACAGAATAATAAACCCAACTCTTTCTATAAAAGTAACTTGACCTTTGCACTTTGGAGTTCAGCACTCATTGACAGCCTGACCTGTTTGATGTGATATTTGTGGTATGAGTAACGACCAGAGTCTGATTCATTATAAAGACTGAAGCCGACCATAAAAAATTGTTTCAGATGTACTTCGTGAGCTCAAATTTTTTTAAAGCTTTATGAATGTTTAAAGCTGAATCGTGGATTATTTGATTTAAGCAGTTGAAATCAAAGTTTGTTTATTTCATACTGGTTAGCAGTAATATTTAAAAAATTTTCAATGCACATGTTTTTTCACGCTTTGTTTTTTTACGTTGCTTAATTATCGTGTCATTATCGTTTTGTCTCCTGTTTGTACAGTATGAGACATATGTTCTGATAATTATGGTATAAGCTGCAACACTACTCAGCCGTTAATGCGCTGATTTGGCAGAAAATACAATATTCTTTTTGGATGAACGTCATACAAAACGGTCACCCTGGCTGAGAGTTAGCCGTAGAAACACATGGCTGCGTCCGCAGTAATGTTATAATAATTACTGCATTTTACGTTTTAAATTAAAAAATACGCTTTTATATGACTGCATCTGGTAAGTATATGAACGTACAAAAAAAATATAAAATTCCCCGCCTGAAAGTTCCCCGTGAGGAGAAAGCATTACCCAGGCGATTAGACAGAAACAGAAGTATTTTTATTGTTGGCCTAATTTCCTAAGACTGGCACTATCCTGAGACAGTGGTGTATGAGCCATGTTCAGCTGTACATACTCTCTCTATGCGGTAATCAAAGCGAATATGGAATTGGGACGTCATGAGCGATTCATGAACTCTACCACCATCCGTGACCCCGTATACGTATCAGGGATGTTACCGAAACTGAATTTGCAAACCAAATCCGAAATTTATCAAACATGGGAAACCGATACCGAAATGAAACCGAACGGAAACATTTTTGCAAAACCAGCTGTTATTAAAACTGAAAAACAAATTTTTAAATTATTAAGTTATTAAATATTTTGTATTTTTTTTGTTTGTTTACTTTTACTTGCAAAATTACTGAAAAAATTTCGAATGCAAAACACTAGGACGTTTTATAGTATAGAACCTCAAGTTTGATGGTGTGGCTTACTTAAGAAAAATTACCTAAAAATGTGTTACAATGTTTTTGGATGTAAGTGTCCTTAATGATTAACTTTTAAAAATCATAATGCTTCATTAAAAATAAACAAAAATAAACAAGATATTTTTGGCACCTATTTTTCATAAATTATAAAATTAAATACTTTTTGAATGATTTTGCTCCAAAAGATTCAAACATGCTTTGATATTTTGGTTGATTGGGCCTGGAAAAATGTGCATTGAAAACGTTTAGAACATTATTGTTGTCTAGTAGGTATCTCGTAATATATCGGAAGCAGTGGCGTGCGATGGTTCGGGGGGCTACCTGTGCTGGCCTGCATCCACCTGGTGGGGGCAGCAAGTAAGCAAGCAAGTAGGCATCTCGTAATAAACAAACTTTGATTTCAATTGAATTTAAATATTCCACAATTTAGCGATTGACATTTTTTGAGCTAATGTAGTAACAGCTCTCTAAACAAATATTTTTTGTGACCAGTGTTCACTGCAAAAATATAGCATTGCTGTGAAAACCGTTTCTGCCTCGTTATTTTTGTTTGTTGCTAACTTCTTTTTATACTTACTTTGAGTTAGTTCATTTGACTTTGTAATGAGTGCTCTGTCATAAATATTAAACCTGTATAGCCTGAAAAGCTTCAACTAGTTTTCACGTTATGCACCCACAAGCTGAGTGTTTTCGTACATTCATTACAAATTTGGTGACATTTCCTCATTTTCTCTCCCCTTTCTATTTTCTAGAACTTTTTTTTCACTCCAGCAGTTAAAACGCTGTATCCTCAGGGCATGTGGAGGCTGAATAGGTTGGTACTTGTCCTTGAGGGGCTGCTGCAAGTGTGAGAATAATTGCCCAAGACATTCATTAAGCCAGCAGTTCGACTGCAGAAAGTCAGCTTTTCTCTTTTCATTCGTGGGCGGATTAAATTGGCATGTAAACTGTTATAGGCTTCATTAAGGCAAGCCAGATAAAATTCCCCAGCGGGTATTTTAATGTCTGCCGTGTGCGTATGTGAAAACCATGCTTGTTTTATTCAGAGGTGTGTTGTGTGTCTGTGCCTGTGAGTGGAGAATGCAAGGTGGGCGTGTTGGCTGCACTAACAAATGGCGAGCCTGCCATTTGGCTGTGCTTTTGACCTATTCGTCTGAACTATTTTCGGCCCCGTGTTTATGTGTTTATAAATAACGCCTACAGTGCTGGATGTCTGACTAGCAAACGTTGGCTGTACAATGCGCCTTAAAACATGTTTACTTGCTAAGACTGGATCAATATAGCATCTGTACCAGTGGTTCTTAACCAGGGGTCCTGGTACCTCCTGGGGATAGCAAACGCCTTCCCAGGGGGTACTAAACACAGATCTGGTTTATCAAAAATTTTGCCCTGAGAGCGACTCAAATAAGATATGTATCAAAGCTAAACGAAGAGGATAAAGTAGTTGAACCCTGGCCCCAATCGTTAAAATGCTGTTAAAATATACTTTTATTAAATAGGTAAATGGGTTTGATAAATGTTGTCTTAATAATTGTTTTTGTTTTTTTATTTTGGCGAGCAGAACGAATGAAAAGCTGTGTTTAAAAAACCTATTTTGTTCCTATATACACATACCCCTTGTAAATTTCTACAAGGGGTACCGGACGACTTTGTTCTCCTTCAGGTGGTACCAGCAGTGAAAAATGTTAAGAACCACTGGTCTATACAATCGGGTAATGATTTTATGTTTTGTATGTTTGAATTTCTATCCTCCCGTCAGATACAGAGTTTGTATACATGAAAGCAAGTACTCATTTTAACAGCATTATCAACAAGAGCTTATGTACAAACAATTTCTTTTGTTCGCTTTCGTTTTTGTATGATTTACATTTAGCCTAGTTTTTCTTTGGTTTCATTTATTATGTTCTTTTTCTCGACATCTTTGGTTGATCATTCTACTGTTTTTTTTTTTGTTTTTGCCTGATTCTGAAAATAATGCTGAAATTATGCATTTTCTGTTATGCTAAAATTTCAAGATATTTTTCTTTTGTTTGCTTCGCACGATTTACAGTAGTTCACAGAATTGTAAAATTTGGTTTTTTAAATCATTTTTATTATGTTCTACAGTATTGCGTTTCCCATCATTTAATTGCCAATTACACACGTCAGCCTAATATAAATTTAGATTGTGAAAAGTGCCAAAATTAATTTCATCTAATCCTGGCTATTTAAGGGTGGCTGACTAGATAACCTACTGGTTCTTCACCGCCCTTCACCTTTGCTTCAGACATATTATTGCATGTATTGTTTATACAGTAATGTGATAATTCTTGCGGAATTAAGAAATAAAATTGAATTGAATTGAAAGATTGTATAAATTGATTAATAGTATATATGGTAAGTTGTCAGGACAGAGTAAGCACAGTTCCAGCGACGGCACCGTTTGCGGTGATCTATTTATCAAACGAAAGACCTCGATCTAGTGTCACCTCATTTGGGGTTTATTTTTTGATTTGGGCCCACCGGGCATTTTTCGGGCCTGTTTTTTTGCAAAAGTTTTCAGCTCTTCTGTCTGGTGAATGGGCCGAGGGTGCTGGTAATGGCTAAATAGCCCATTCGGTGGTGGGTGTAGTAAGCATATTTAGAATTCGCGGGATGACCATAGCAGTCCGTAACGGGCGTTTTCCCGGACCTAACTCCGATTTTTGCAAATTTTGACTAAATTCGAAGGAGATGCATGACTCTTTAGAAGGACAAGGAATAGGGTTGCAACATGGTTTGGGTCTCGTTTGAATGTGCCTCCACCAGGAGGAGCAGCAACAAGTTCCACTTTGGATGGTTCTCGCTTAGAAGCTACAATGATTTACATTGTTCTTACGTCATTCCATTGTACTCCGCCTATAACTTTGCTTCAGTAAAAGCTGCTGCTGGCTCTGAGTTAGGTAATTATGAATGAACACTATGTAGGATGTTCGCTCATTATCGATTATAAGTGCATTATATGCAAAATTTTTGCGGGGCCTTTGCTAGGTTTTTTAATGTTTCTAGAATTGTTATTTATGTATTTCTTTATTTTTTTACATACTTGTCCTTTATATTTGAGCATAGATTAATCGTTTACTTGTTTTGTTTAGTTGTTGAATTGCTAACTAATGAGTGACTGTTAACAAATTTAATGTGAAAGCTTTTCTTATTGAAGTGATTTCTTTGCAATTTTTGTCCTGTTTGTAATTTGATAGATGAGGTGTCATCAGGGATGTTAACGAAACTGAATTTGCAAACCAAAAACCGAAATTTATGTAACATAGAAACGGATACCGAAACGAAACCGAGTCGAAACGTTTTGCAAAACCTATTAAAACTGAAAAAAAGAGAAAATTCTAAAATGAGCAAAATAATATTTTGTTTTTTGTTTGTTTGCTTTTATTTGCGGTGGTGCAAAATTACTGATAAAAATTTTAATACAAAAAGGACAAGGACGTTTATGGTATCGAACCTCAAATGGAGTGGCTTACATTAGAAAATGTGTTATAATGTTTTTGGATTTAATATCCTTGATGATTAACGTTTAAAGATCATAATGCTTCATTAAAATAAAGAAACTTTATTTTGCAGATATTTTATTGCGTATATTTCATAAGTTATAAAATTAAACATGATTTTGCACAATTAAATTCAAACGTGATTTGATATTTTGGTTGATTGGGCCTGGAGACCAAAAAACTTCACAGTCGTCAGCACTGAAGATGTGCCGCATTGCCGGTAAAAGCACGTCACAAACTGTTATGTAAACGAAATTTTTTGCTTTATTTGAACTAATTTAGCTTTTGTTCTAGTTTTTGACATCTAGGAGAAAAGAGGAAAATTGGATAAATAGTAGTAAAACTTCTGAAAAATGTTAACGAAAATCATCCGGAAACTTAACCGAAAGAGCAATTATCGGCAAACCGAAGTGAAAATTCGTTTTGGTAACATCCCTCGGTGACATCTGTCAAGTAAATACTGTACATAGAGCATTTTAAAATTATTTGGCTTAGCTACCTATATAGGCATTGCAGTATTAAATCTATTTACTCCTTCTTCTTTCTCAGTATTTGGTTCTGCTCTGGTTAGCATTGGCAGAGTTTGTAAGTCACCCGGGCAGAATAAATAATGTCAAAACAGCCTTATTGTAAGTGCTGTACAAAGTACACTTGTTGTTAAGGTTTAAGCATGCAGAATACATTCCACTGGACTGATTGGAATGCGGCGCGGGGCACTTCATTGCCCTTGAATTTGGGATCTGTTTCTAAAATGGAAAGTAATTAAGATTTGCATTGGATCTGTTTGCAACTAAGAACGTAGTGTGTCTCTTTTTCATATAGTGCATAGCTGCCTTAAGCATTTTAATGCAAGTATGCAAAAACTGGAATCGTAAAGCTAGCTAGATTACAACCACAACTGCAAAAAACAGAGAGATGTGCTAACTAAAACTCAAGTTTGATATTTGAAGCTCATTTAAAAATTTGAAGTTTTTAAAAATTTCCTTAATTATTTTATATAAATTTCTAATCCAAAAAGCAATCTAGCTATATTGTATTATTATTTACCATCTTCAGGGACGAATTTAATTTTCAAATTTGATTTGCAGCGACTTGCCAGGGTGTATTTTATGAAATGAATAAATGCTGTCCACTTCTTTGTCAGTCCGTAATGCACATAACTGGTGATTTTTATAAGTTTGTCTGTTTTCACGTTGGTACATTTCAAAGTGTTTTCGCTGGCACCCTCTATTAAATTATTTATTGTACTGAGCGAAATTTAAGTTAGATAGGCTTTTAATTTTACTACCTGTTGTGAGCATATATCGTGTTGCCAAATGGGTCTACAGTTGACACTAAAGCGGCGTTTATTGCATTTTGAGTTATTGTTGTACCTTTGTATCGTTTTTTTCAATGAACCCATTTATCCAACCTGCACCATTGCGTTATTCTTTCTGCAACTATTCTTGTTGGCTTGTTTATATGAACGGTATACGAAATATCCGGATATCTGATAAATGTGTTTACATTGTCGCCATTTTCAGCTGTCTTTTACCACTACAAGGACAGGAAAAGTAGAAAGTCCGACATGCGTCAATTATTCAAAAATAAAACTAGTAGTTAACAGTCAGATTTTATTGAAATTCAATGATACATCATAAAATTAATTGAGTTCGTATAAAACTGAAGCAATTTAGACAGTACAAGTATGATGCTTCGCCTAACTGCACATTTTTTGATTGATTGATTTATTCTTTTCAAAATAGTATTACAATGTAATATGAGAGAAAAAGGAGAAGCCACCCAGGCAGAGCACTTATAGGTGGCTCTTAGTTAACAAGTTACGATCAAATTATCAAATTTACAATGTTGAAACAAGTTTACATTCTCTAACAATGATGTAAGATCTTTAATGTTAGAGACATCAACTGTGTCATAAAGAATTCTAAATATCTACGATTCTGTTACAAAAAGAGAATTTGCAAATATTCTGTCTGCAGTAGGTTTTATATAATATCAAGTCATGTCTACTGAGCCCAAAATGGGGCGCATACACCCCAAACAATTGATGAAACAGTAATCTTATACGATTATTACAAATTTTGTAAACCATTTTTAGGTCAAAAATTAACCTTCGTATTTGTAATGGCCGTAACTTAAGAATTTGTAGTCTATGAAAGTAATCTGTATAGTTTATGTTACACGTTCTACATAAACATCTAGTGAAGTATCTTTGGACATTTTCAACACAGTCAATCAAAGTTACAAGACAAGGATTCCAGCCTGGTGTTCTAACTACAAAACTGATAGTCAAGAAAGTTCAGACTACAAGCTCTTAAGTCATAATGTGATGACGAAACGAATTTGCCAATTTACATTCACTGATGTGTGTTCACAGATTTAAGATTCACATTTACCATTGTGATGTCAATACATTTTGATGATTTACAGTTTTGGTGCAGATGGTAGTAGCTTATTTTTAACAAGGTGAAAGTGACATTTCAATCCTAAAATTCTGTGCATTAGTAGTTAGCACTAAACTTTGAAAAGTAATAAAAATAGGAACATATCCTCCCTGAGATAAATATTAAATAGAAAAAAATGCATCCATTGATGCACGCCGTCCTTCTAGTGTTTAGGAATCTGGTCACTCCTGTTTATTGTTTATTTCTGGTGATTCCTGCTGTTGCCAATTTTGTAAAGTGGCTAATATTGGTTGTGCTAATAAACTCAAAATTGGTTTTCTGTCTTCACTTATTATAGCCAAAGAGAGGAAAACTTAAGAAACTTTGCAGTCATGACAAATGACTGCTGTAGTTGCTCATTACATTTCACAAATTACACTCGTAAACACACAGCACATTTTGGAATGAAATATATATATATATATATATATATATATATATATATATACGTATTATGGTCATTTGAGATCTTTTGAGTGGTTACATAAAGAATAAATACACTCTGCATTTCCTGCTAAACACACCTAATGCTAGGCAAAATGAATGGTTCGCAAATGTAAGAAAATGGGTAGCAAAGTGCGATGTGAATCCTATTAAATTCGCCCTGATTTTTAGTGAATTCGGTTTCTTTTAAGGGGTGTCTTGAAGTATGTCGGCCAAAGAAGTTGTGAATCCTATGAAATTTGCCCTGATTTTTAGTGAATTCGGTTTCTTTTAAGGGGTATTTTGGCCGACCCAAAGAAGTTGCCATACGAAGTTATATTACTTAGCATTGTGCTTACCTGATTGAAAGATTTGCGTAACTAGAAAAGAAGGTTTTTTTACATATTCTTAATAATTTAAAATAATCGTGTCAACTGGTAAAACAGCACAGATCGCTATCCCAGCGTGCACCACTGATTCACCAAAAAAACACATTATTGATCTTACTGACAAGATAAAGTAATTTGTACTTTTGCTTAGTTAGTAAAGAGTGTCTTTTATCATCTAAACTTGTTTCGAACGACTTGCGTTAAACGGTTGCACTTAAATGGTCATCGCAGAAGTTCCATACAGCGTTACTGCTAACCCAGGCTCTATATGCAATAACACAGCATGTAAGTGATATAAAATTTCAAGACAATTTTTTAAGGTTTATTTATGACGAGTGTTTTCTTATGCTTTAAACTAAAGGAATCATACTCTAGAGAAAGATATGAGGATTTGCTGACATCTTCTGTAAGAAAGGGGAGTTCCAATTTTGGCGCCAATGCAGCTGTTTAACATTGTTATGATTTTTAATTCCTTCACGCCAAAAACATAAATTCATATGGCACTGTTCGGAAAACTCGTAAAACTGTGAATCACTATGACTTGGCATTCAACTGGCAAGGGTGGAGGGCTTACACACAATAAAGACTTCTACACAATCCTGTTTTTATATAAATACATCAACAATATTAACATGCCCTTCATCAAAAATAAGCTTCCACTCCTCTTGGAGCCAATATTAAATCCAAGAACACACAATATGAAACAAATACGGCAACAATTCTATCACTAAACAAGGAGTTCAACTTTGGAATACCCTGCCAATCAAATTTAAAACAAATCAAGTCTTTCGACGAATTCACATCAAAATTAAAAATACATACCATTAAATCGTTTTGAAAACCCTACATACGTAAACGATAATATATATTCATCCGCAAATTACATGTATATATTGTATATAGTCTATTATAATTTGCGTGTAACATTATAATGTATATTTTGTTTTAAATTTTTGGCATAGTAGTTTTTACTTTGCACTGGACGCATTTGCCTTTAACAGTTGTATGAATTTTATTCTTATGCTGTGATGTTCTTTTATGCTTATATAATTAAGAATATCGATTTTTTATGGCAAATTAAGATTATTATATATATATATATATATATATTATCATATAGTTCAATGTTGAGTTTTCTTGTGCGATAGCGTTGGCCATTCTAGTAGAGCTCGACAGCTTATAAATTAGGAAAGTACTGTTTTCTTTAGGCTTGTACATCTAGGCCTAGGGGAAAGAGTGCACGAATGTTTTGGCAGTACTTGGGTAGAATTGCAGGCTGATTGCTTGATACAAATTGTCTGTTTGCCTTGAACTCGTGTGCATAGATCTATGCTGCCTACTGGAATGTTTTTATAAGTGTTTTGGTATCACATTCTCCCCGTTGGCGTTTGCTAGTGCGAGGGTTAATAACGCTATGTAAATCTGGGACTGGTTCCAAAATCTAGGTCCTTGATGTACTTTAATCGGCCTATATTTACTCTATACTGTAGAATAGTTAGACTTACGCAGGCTGATAGCAGTGTGTACATAAAAACAGTGCGGGCTGGATTTAGATGATTTTGTGATAATGTACGCTGTAGGTATCTCTTTTTATGAGGAGCCGTCTGAATTTGTACATACAGTTGTGAGACCCTAGTTGTGTCTAACGAGACAGAAAGTATAGAGAGGTGTATTCAGTAACCCCTGTTGTTTGATTTTGGTGCAGACAGTTTGAAAAAACATTGCTTGTGTACGTTGATGGCTGGATTATAGTTGACAGTTAGACGAACTGAATTTGAGTAAAATTTGAAACATAATTTCTTTAGCTCTGTCTTTTCTAATGTGGGCTGTAACTCTACCTCTAATGTTTGATTCAAATCGCAGTAATCTTTCTAAGTTCTGCTGAATTTTGGCATATATCAGTAGTCTGAGCTAACAGATAATTTAAAGGTGAGTTATGAATCATTAAAATTTTGTTGTTTTCACTTTGCAGAATGCAGAGGAGTGTCTGAATTTAATCGGATAAACTTTGGAGCCTAACTTAACACACCCTATTAAACTGTCTGGAAACAACAAGAAAGGTTGTGATGGTAGAATATGGCAGTTTGCGAATCATTGAGGCAGCGATGCCAGGATGTTACAAGAGCAGTGATAGCATCTGATACCTACAGTTTCAAACTGGAAGCAACAGTCGGTCCTAAAATCTAAAAAAAGCCTAGAGTATTTTTTCTGAAAAAGCGTTCGAGGCAGCCATTTAGTGATTACAGCTGTACAATTTTGTAAACCGTTAGAGCAAAATTCAAAAACTGCAACTTTGAAGTTTGAGGATCATTACAAGAGTTTGTTTGCAGCAGCGCTAGAACCGATTGATAACATAGTTGGATGTTAGAGTAGTGCTCAATTTGACCACTCCGCTGATTTGAATATTGTGCTTCACCTCGGAACCAGTTCTTCAGAAACGTGGCTCTTGATTTTTGAAAGTTGATAATTAAAAAAGCCGTGTTCGAATCTGGAAGGTGTGTTTAGACATCGTAAGCGGCAGTGCAAAAATCGTGGGAGAAAACGGCATTGTTAGAAATAAAGCGAAAACGGCAGTGCTAGGATCTAGCAGTCTAGCACCATGTCCGTTATGGTAAGTACTGTGCACGGTGTCTTTTTCATTCCAAAAGTGATCGTTTGGAGCTCCAGCTCCACAATAATCAGCAATTTTTGTATGGCTGTGTGGTACAATGTTTTTTTAGAATGTCTGTTTCTGACCAGGCTTGTGAAATGTATATATAATATATATACAGTGTTCCCTCACTTTTCCCTCCCTCACAAAATCAGTGAATTTCCTCGAAGTAGGGACACTATACAAGTACTACATTTTGTTTTTGGTGTGTATTCATCCACCAAATAAATACACTATTCACTGTAAATGGTAATTTTTTATGATTTATAATATTCTTTTAATGTTAGAATTAATATTTTTAATATATTTTTATACATTTTGTGATTTTTTTATGCAAAATTCATCAAATCTGTACATTACTGTACAATACGTACTACGCATGTGAAAAAATACTTTAGATGGAGTACCACAAAAACCCGCGAAACAGCGAAAATCCTGCAATATTTTTACATTGATATTTTTGAAAACCCGCGGAACAGTGAGTCCGCGATAAATGAACCGCGAAGAAGCGAGAGAACACTGTATACACACACTCATTTATATATTGGAACCAACTGTTGGGAATTGTATGCGCCTGAAAATAAAAAAAAAACAATAGTGTTTTTTCTGCATATCTTTTAAAATATGATTACATCAGTACTCACAGCATTACAATTAGAAAACAGTTGGAAAATTTGTTGTTATACTAACTGATTCCCATAAAAATGAGAAATTTTCATTTATAGGTCACACTAGGAAACACATGTACTGTTTACCCACTTTTGAATTTCGACTTCGGATTACAGCTTTTGTGGACTAATTATCTGCTTTCCAATATACTGTTTGATATTCAGATTAAATCTAAAGAAATCCAGGCTAATTTGAACGTCTTATTAGCCCAGCATCTCTTGCTAGGCTTACTCAAACTTAAAATAGCACCTACTGAAGTTCTATCCTGAGTAAACTTATCGAAGTTTGGAAACTCTACTCCTGCAATTGGAACTTTGTGCATCTCTGTTGGCCAAGCACAGTAATGAACTCTCTACGCAGGGGAACAGACCTGTTTGCAAGCTTAGCTGTTGCACTACACATGCAGGCCTACCGCCTGCTTACTTTTCAATTCCGTTAGGTAGGTTGCTAAATAAAGTAAATACGTTTAAATGCGGTGGACAAAAACCGGTAGCATTGGAATTTCTGCGCTTTTCTTTGGCACCAGTATCTAACACAACTGCCGGTGTTTGGAGACTGAAGAGTTTGTATGATCTGTACACAGTTCCTTTCTTTCACTGCTATAATAATTGTATTTTTTGGCTCCTTTCCAGCTCCCTGCATGTCATAGTGAGCCCAAGCTTTCGAGATGTTTGCATCATCATTTCCCTGAATTCATTAGATGCTTGATCGGACAAAGTTTACCGCTTCTTTAAGCATTTCAAACAAATAAAGAACGTCTTGTTGGCGCTAATTAGTTCCCGATAAGCTGTTTCTGTCCAGGAAAAGTTTCCGAGGTCGGACGTGTTTATTCACTAAACACAATTAGGAGTCGTAGAAAGGCTCCGCTTTGGTGTGACACAGATCTGGTACATCTATCTTCATCCGAGCAGTTACTTTGTTCTGTGCCGTCGTTTTTTTCGGTGCTTTTTTTCAAGATCTCGCAAAGACTCGCATTTTTAGCCGTTTTCCTCATTGCTTTGTTGTTATGCTTTGCAAATTTTGCCGCATTTCATGAATGTGTGGTTATTCAATAGAATTAAATGTGATACCTTTTGTTTTCAAAAACTTTATTGAGATGCTGGTCTACACTTTTTCATTGGAAACCATTTAAGGTTGTATCGGCAGTATTAAGAAGTAGAAAATTTGGCTCTGTTTTTGTCTGGTTTGTAATCATGTGTGCTGTAAGTATCTCTATTTATGAGGAACAGTGTATATTTATTACCTATGGTTGTGAGAGCCTAACTGTAATGTGACCTAGACAGAAAGTATAAAGTGGTGTATTCAGAAGCCGCTTTTCTTTGATTTAAGTGCAGACAGTTAAAAAAAACATTGCTTGTGTATGTTGATAGCCAGGTTATATTTGACAGTTAGACCAATGTCCTTTTTGTGACCAGATGGTGGACGATCCGTTCTACAGAACAAAAAAATTCATTGTCCAGAGTCAGAGTGTGTTTACGTTGATAGGCAGGTTATATTTGACAGTTAGACCAATGTCCTTTTTGTGACCGGATGGTGGACGATCCGTTCTACAGAACAAAAAAATTCATTGTCCAGAGTCGGAGTGTGTTTATTGCAAAGAAACATTTGACGTTGGTTATATGTCACTGAAAGATCTGAAATTTTAATTTTCTGAAAATATGTGAAAAAATTGGCTCAATAGTAGTATGTTTCTGGATTTTAATGGATATTTGAGAAAAATCTTAACGACAGATCCCGGTAACGAGTATCATTGTGAAACTTGTTGCGAAGTGTGAGTTGAAGGAACTGAAACAGAGATTCTCGGACAAGTATGGCATCATGATTTTCGGTCTGTTGTCCGATTACCTGCTGCTGATTTGTTTTTTGTGTCGTCGAAGGTATAAACGTCAACAGAAGTTTGTCGTTCGTTATCGACCAGAGAAATTGCACGTGACTCAGAAAGCGATTAAGTCGTACGGAAGCTGTGACCGCATTAATATGCACTTCTCTTTACACGTATGTAGTTTTCTGCTGACATTAACAAAATTAATGCTGATTCGATGAATCATACGATGATTCATAGATTTGTGATCTGTAAATGACTGAAGGCAGAATATAAAGCTTATTTTCATTAGAAAGATCCATTCTGTTATGTCTATTTTGTCTTCTCATTTTTGCCGCCATGTTGTTTTTTGGCAATCCTTAGATGGTTTGAATTGCTTGTTTTTTGCTCAAGCATTTTGGGAATGTTTGAAGTGTATTGCTTTCAATATGGCGCTGAATCCTGGGGAATCCATTTGTTAAGGTTTGATCGAGAACTTAGGGTTTTGTTTTAATCTTTGTGCCTAGAGGTCAGTATTAGACTGAAAGTGTCAGTTATGATCACATGAAAGCACTGAAAGTGCTGATACGTTATTTAGTTATGAATGCTGCAATTAAACAAACTTTGTATTCTGTTTGCTAAAATATGGTTACAATTCTGGTGTTTTGTCAGTAATTGCATTTGTCTGTCTTTCTGTTCTACAGTATGATTATGAACATAATAAAAAACATACATTACCAAATCACTCAGCAAGCATGTAAAATGTAGTGACAACAATAATAACAACAAATTTATTTACTTTTACTTTGCAACCAAAACTA
Organism: Tubiluchus corallicola; assembly: GCA_030141605.1. Taxonomy (NCBI): domain Eukaryota; kingdom Metazoa; phylum Priapulida; class Priapulimorpha; order Priapulimorphida; family Tubiluchidae; genus Tubiluchus; species Tubiluchus corallicola. The sequence continues at coordinate 88,228 of JAQGDQ010000460.1, read as the reverse complement.
TGAACACAAACACAGTGTTCATGAAAAAACCGTACATGGTTTTCACAACATTTCAACAGTTTAAAAGAAACGAACGGTCAAGTGGTCAAGGGCACTGCTTGCAAGCAGATGACCCACTACAAGGTCAGAATTTCATTTCATGGGCCTAAGAACTGTACTGTACGAATCAAATTGTGCAATGCCAGTATAATACAGGCTAATATGATAGCAGTACAATCAGTGTAACAATGTTAGCAGCACGTTCAAGGAAAATTATTGTATTTACAAAATCAAATCAAATCATTTATTGTTTTTCCCTCATACAACATCGATTAAAGCTTAGTAGCATAATTATAATAGCCAATCAAATGGGAAGGGGTGGCGAAGAACATGGGTTATCGTATCAGCCAACCCAACTCAGTTCTGTTATAAATATTCCTCATGCAGTGCAGATGGTAACTAATCAAAAATAATGAAATATTGAATTATGCACTTGTTTACATCTATATAACATAAAAGAAAAGCGCCAAAAACGAAATTTCACATTCTAAATGAGCAAAAAAAGAAATAATAAAGAAATGAATTGTACTAGCATGCTAAATATAGCATAATTTGCATGTACATCGAATTTAAGGAATTTTAGTAATAACTCAATATACTCAATAACAAGAAAACATGCATTTTATGAACGTATTAAAAGTACGTAAAACAAAAATTTGTGCAAAATCCTAACAAAATATAAATGCAATAATGTTAAGCTAATATTATAATTATAAAAATCCAAGAATATCATCATTACCATTTACATGCAAATCAAAATCATATGTTGCGAAATATTTAATATTATGCAAACAGGGGAAGTTTGTAGGGAACTGTCCTTGGAAGTTCTTGATTAATTCTACTTCATCTGTTTTGCTTTTCACTGATTAATGACTAAATGAGAATAAGAACAAAATACATCGCATGCTAGTTCGTTAAAAATTAACAATTAACAGTTGACAGATTAACAATTGTTGCCTTAAATAATCAATTTGTTACTCAAAAGATGGTTGTATATTAACCACTGCTGTCTTAAGCAATCAATTTGTGAATCTGCAGGAATTGATAAATGTATGTTTAACAAAAGCGATACGATAAATATTTGCTAAGTACTTTATTGTGTATTGCATCAGTGTACCATTGTACCTTTGCTTCAATATTCTTTATTTAGCCTGATGTTTTATGTTGTCAGAATTTTTAAGATGGTAGAATATGTATATATAAATATATATATATGTCCACCATCTTTATTTGCATGTAAAGATAAGCTCTAAATCAAAATAACAATATACAATATACTTATTGATTTTTTTTTTAAAATCTCAATAGACATTTATGGTAGTACATAATGAAATAAATTTATGCAACTGTAGAAATTCCTGAATTAAGGAATGCTGTTGAATTGCTTAGCTTTGTGATTTTGCATAATTTTTCGAACTACATTTTTTGAAAATTATCTTTACGGAGAATTTTCTATCTGTACGTCTGTCTGCCTTTAAAACATTTTAAAACAAACTCGCATTTAAATCTACTTACACGTTATTCTAAGATATAATACGTACACTAACGTCGATCAGTATTGCCTGTAGGTTATAATATAACATTGCTGTTGTTTAATTAGATTTTCTTATTTGCTGCTTCTCACAACTTTTATCGCTTTTAATTTTATGTTGAACCTTATTAACCATGTCCAATTCTTAATTAAATTATGTTAATGTGCTTCACTATGTAATTTGCTTTCAGCTGGAAAACGGTGACGACGACGGCGAGGCGCCGAGCTTAGAATGCATTGACCTTCCTTCGCTGGCCGCCACACTGTTTCCCCCGCTATGTGGCGAGACCACTGTCCATCACGGAAAGTGTCTGGACGGAGTCATAGCCCTGTCGAACTATCGTCTGGTGATCAGATACGGTAACAATTCTTACGTGAACGTCCCGCTGGGCCTCATCGACTCCGTGGAAATCAAGGACATGACAAATTGTCAGATGTTCATCTTTGCTAAAGATGGCAGATCGTTTAGGTAGGTAGCGGCCTTCTTTATGGGCTAGCTGTGATTCGGTGAAGTAAAACTGTTGGTCAAGTGAGTTATGCATAATGCGACTTCTGACTATCACCTGCCAGAGTAGCTAATTCTGCTTGGATAATTTTACCTCCACTTAATGATAACAGTACAATCAGGGTAGATATTAGGATAGGTAAAATTATTTATTTCTCTGGAATTCATAAATACAATTTGTTTTAAATGTTACAGTACCATCAGTGGATGCCTTTGGGCATGCTAGGACAGCCTAATTGTTGTCTGCAGTTTGTATCCTAACAAATGTTAAAGGAAAACCGAACGATTGATTAGACTCAATCTCATTTTAATTTACTGTCCAAAATATGCGTTTTCTTGCCTGTAAGGCTAGCATTTCTTACCTTGGAAAGTTAATTAACTGCCAACAGACACAGCTATTTCTTACTTCACAAACTAACCACAGTTTATGGAATGGTAGGCATCTTCCCTGTGCATCACACGTTTGCGTAAGCGAAGGTTGCTATAAGATGCTGATGCGATGTCACGAAAACGAGTTCTACGTCACATTGACATCACAGACGAACACAGCAGTGTACGATTATGCTTGTCATGAAAGTGCACGTAATAGTCGGCCACTCGAATGTGACAAAAAGGCACCATTGTCAATGTTTGTGAGTTCACTGGGCCTCGCATAGCTTTGAAAGTTTAACAGAATTTAACTATCTGAGATAATAATTATTTAATCTAAGCTTTGATTTAAAAAAAGCTGTTGTAGTTTTCAATATTTTAGAGCATGCTTTATTTTGAACTAATGTCTACACATTTGTCCGGTTTTCCTTTAATAAAGTAGGACTAGGGAACAAATTTAGGTTTGATGATAAAGAGTTCGTGGTTTTTAATATTGATTTTAAGCCTAACCCAAACAGATTGGTTAATATGTTGTGTACTGTGTATGCTGGTGATGTAGGGCTAATAGAATAAGTGCATCGTCAGCATCATGCCGACAGTGTCTGACAGTCTATCTGTACCGGCATTTGCCCGATCAATAAAATGTTCTTTGGATTCCTGTCTGATGTTGCTTGTATAATTGCCGGCCTAGATTCATGTAGTTAATGGAGGGTAAATGATTTCACGCGCCTGTCGAACACTTTATTATTATTATTATTATGGCATTGCGAAAATATCGTGTGGGCTGCTGGCAGTGAACGCCATTACAGAACCCACGCAAATCCATAGCCAAAACACTTGCTTTACAGAAATAACAGCAGAGTATACATTAGTTCATTCAGTAGTCCGTACTTTACCAAGGTAAGCTTTTTTTCACAAAAGGTGTTTATTTGTTTAAGCAAGGTTAGTGAAGCTGAAAGATGTATAGGCGTGCAACCTTGAATGCTTTGTGAACGCAGACTTCCTGGAACGCGTTGGTTTGCTGCTGCAGTTCTGATAGCCAGCTATTTGCTGGGTCGTTAAAAAGGACAGCCAGGCGTTTAATATAATTGTTAAAATTTCATAACCCTGGATGTAGCCTGTACAGCGATCAGATTTCCTGTTTTCGGGCTGTAATACTTATTTTAATACTTTCTACTACATTCTAGTATCTTTGTATACAGAGTCTGGAGTCTAGACACCTTTCATCGTGATAGTTTTTAGAATTATGTGCTTGTATTTGAGAGAGGTTTTGTGCTTGCACCCCCTCCACAGCAAGCACTGCATTATCTATTATCTGTGGCTGAGGGGTCACAGTTAGATCCCTCCACAGCAAGCACTGCACTATCTATTATCTTTGGCTGAGGGGTCACAGTTAGGTCCCTCCATAGCGAGCGCTGCATTATCTATAGCTGAGGGATCACAGTTAGATCCCTCCATAGCGAGCAGTGCATTATCTATGGCTGAGGGGTCACAGCTAGATCTGCTTAATGACTGTCTGATCAATAAATAAACTTGTGTAAAAGCAATGTAAAAACAGTTTAGGCTCTAAAAACATTATAGGCCAAGTAAACCCTTTGCATACATAAAGTTAAAAAAGTTGTCTTGAAATTTTGTATCACCTACATCCTGTCTTATTGCACACAGAGCTTGCACTAGTAGTAACGCTGTATAAAACTTGTAAATTTAAACTCTTGCAATGACTGTTAGGTGCAGACATTCTAATTGCAGGTCGTTTGAAAAAAGCTTAGATAACGTTGCGTAAAGTTTGAAAAAATAATCAAAGCATTCGTAGCACACTCTTCACTAACTAAGCAAGAGTTTAAATAACTTTGAAAAGATGAAGATCTCTGGTAAATTCTCACAATGAACTTTCTTTTGCTTTTTAAATTTCTATAACGGTAACGAGCGTGTTGTTTTCATTCCGCAGCTGCTTTAAAGAGGAAGAAATGACAATTTTAAAGTATGTTCCAAAAAACTTTCCATACAAAGTTATATTACGTAGCATTATGCTTACCTGTTTGAAATGGTTACCTAACTAGAAATGAGAATTCTTAGTAATTTAAACGTTCATGCCAATTGGTAAAACCTGTCTCACTTGCCCAGTGTGCACCCCTGACTCACCAAAAAACATATTGTTAATCTTACTGACAAGATAAATATATATTTTTTCTTTTGCTTAGCTAGTAAAGTGTGAGTTATTAATATTCTGATTATTTTTCAAAATTTATGGAAAGCCATTAACACTTGTTTGAAATGACAAACCATCAAAATGACTGAGCCTAACAGTCAATGCAGAAGTTTAAATTTACAAGTTCCTTAGTAGTAGTAGTAGTAGTAGCAGTAGCAGTAGCAGTAGCAGTAGCAGTAGCAGTAGCAGCAGCAGCAGCAGCAGCAGCAGCAGCAGCAGTAGTTAGTAGCAGTAGTTAGTAGTTAGTAGTAGTAGTAGCAGTAGTAGTAGTTAGTAGTAGTAGTTAGTAGTAGTAGTTAGTAGTAGTAGTTAGTAGTAGTTAGTAGTAGTAGTAGTAGTAGTAGTAGTAGTAGTAGTAGTAGTAGTAGTAGTAGTAGTAGTAGTAGTAGCAGTAGTAGTTAGTAGTAGTAGTAGTATTTATTGACTAATTTTTTTACAACAACATACATTTAGCAAGAATTAGTTCACAGAGTTTACAACATTATAGTACAAGATATCCAAACACAACTTGATTATTAAACTATTAATTCACATAAAGTAATGTGACTTAAATGTATATACACACTATTCAAACGCTTCCAGAAAAGATAACAAATTGTAAATCCTTTATTGCACGACAGTATGGAAGCTAATTATAACAAATTTTAAATGCTTTATTGCAAGAGAGTATTGAACCTAATGATTCGAAGTCTACATCGAATACTGCATTACTGCTAATAATAGCTATGTGTGCAATAAGACAGGATGTAAGTACAGTAAGTCCTCGCTTAACAACTCCCCGTTTAGCGACGTTTCGTTTTCACGACACTGAACATTTGACACCTTTTAAGGAAGCAGAAAGAAATTAATTGGTAGAAACCATAAATAAACTCATAAAATGTTTAAATCATATGATTTAAGCAGCATTGATTTTTGCTTCTGGAACGTATCTCAGTTCTTCTACATTACTTACTATGGACGTTTTGGTTTTTCGTTTAACGACGCTTTTCTTAACGTTGCGTTTTGCCTGGAATGCATTAGCCACGTTAAACGAGGACATACTGTAATACAAAATTTCAAGAGGAATTTTTTAGCGTTATGTACGTAAAAGGTTTTTAGTCCTTTAATCAGCTTAAGTCACACTCATTTAACGGTATCAACTTTTGGTATTGCTTCTGTTTTTATTACCTCTGCATCATCTCCCATGTCGGCTGTCCATCAGTTAATGCTTGCTAATTGCCGTGTGCTGACGTATAGCCAGCAAAATGTAGGCTATGCAAATACGCTGCATCAATGTAGTTAGCTGTGGTAAGTTACTCTGATAATGTAATTGATCTGTATGCAATAGCGATCTGCTGATGGTTTAAGTAAAGAAAGTACAGGCGCACTAGGATAGGTGACGTCCACCCACGCCCCCACTCAGATTTGCCAAGTCAAAGATTCAGTTATAAAGGTGGCATACAAAAGCTCGCTCAGCAGTGAGTACTGGTAGGCGATGCACCTATTTCAAGTAGTCGTGATTACCGATTACTTTTTTTCAGTAATCGATTGCTCAGATTGCCCGTTGTCATTTGATTACCAGCGAGTGTGACTATGGAAAGCTGTGCATGCTAAATTTCACTAGAAATGTGACTTTGTGAGCTTTGTGCTTTAGAGTGTCTACAATTGTTTCAAACACACTTCGTATTTTTCCTAATTCAAATTATTGTAAACTCGTGAACATAAAAGTGATCATTTAGCATTTTATTCCTTAGTAACATAATCGCTTTCAGAGACTTGCGGGAGAGTACTCAAAGTAATCGAATACGCCCATCGCTAATAGGGGTCTTAACAATCCATGCCAGTGCTGTCCCTCTCTGTGCAGCACTGACCGCATATCTGAAACCTTGTAAGGCCTCATTCAAATGAAAGGGTTCCTGCAAAAATACACAAGTTAAAGCCACGCATCATGCTCATTGTTTAATCACACAGGTGTCATGCGCATTGTTTAATCACACAGGTGTCATGCTCATTGTTTAATCACACAGGTGGCATGAGCATTGTTTAATCACACAGGTGTCATGCACATTGTTTAATCACACAGGTGTCATGCTCATTGTTTAATCACACAGGTGGCATGAGCATTGTTTAATCACACAGGTGTCACGTGCATTGTTTAATCACACAGGCATCATGCTCATTTTATAAACTCACACAAGCATCATGCTCACTGTTTAATCACACAGGCATCATGCTCACTTGTTTAGTCAAACACACAAGCATCATGCTCACTTGTTTAGTCTCACATGGGCATCATGCTCACGTGTTTAATCACACACAGGCATCATTCTCACTTGTTTAATCACATGCAAAAATCTCCCTTACTACACAACTCTTAATGGAGACAGACCCACCACCAGTAGTGTGCCCCTTGCACTTGTTTTGTTTGCAAAGTTTTGTGTAACTCTCTGTACATGTACCTGTGCTAAATTCTTAATATGTTAGTCATATTTTAGTGGTTAAACATCTTCATTTACATTTTCAGATGTTTATTTGGTCAGCAGTTGAAAGATCAATGCTTAGAGTGGCAGAATCACATAGTCTCAGCCACCAGCCCGCGTGCGAAGACTGAAGATTATTTTGCTTTTGCCTTTTATACCTGGTGCACGGAAAAAACTCATCTAGACTCACTGCCTTTGGCTCAGGGTTAGTATAACTTCATTTTGTAATGAGAGACTTTGAAATTTTTGTAATTCGATTACATTCTTGTTCTTGTAATTCGATATCACAATTAATCTATTGTGACGATTTTTAGCGTTTTAGCCATATTTTTCAATGCAGTAAAATGCTGCCTATAAACTGCCTGGAAAAATTGTAACCAGTCATGATTTGAACCCGTGACCTGAGATTAGACCGCCCATGCCGTTGCCACCTCACCTACCAGTTCAACATGACAGAGCAGGCCCGAGATTTCTTCCTTGTAGCAAATAGAGAAAAAGAGAAAAAATGTTGCCAATCCATGTTCAGAGATTTTGGCAGCACATTCTGGAACGGCGTACAATCCCGGTTTTGCTCGCATCGTAACACACTTGTCAAATTTTGTGCATTTTGTTTCTCGTTTATGAAGCCATAACCTGTCCTTCTGCTATGCAGTACTTAGGATTTGAAGCTTTGCATGCCGTTAATGTTAACCGAGAGCTCGCTTTATGGCTTTATTTAAAGTTGATATGGTGTTGCGTTAGCCGTGAATTGCTATATTTATATAAACCACTTAATATACTGTTGTTGCCATGGTTACGCGATTGCCAATTTTACAGAAATGCCGTACGACTTCTACATCGAGTACGAAAGAATGGGTTTTAATAAGTGTCAGAGCAATACTTGGAGAATCTGTGAGTTGAACTCCAATTACAAGTGAGTAATTGTGCCATTGTCGTGTTTAACCGTTTCTTCTTGACTTTAATTACATTTTGTTTTTTTGTCATTTTCTTGTTAATACTACAAGTAACATTTTTAATTTAGAAATTAGGTGATAACTTGTGCCTAAATAAAAACACGGGCTGTGAACTGGAAAAAGTTGTGGAAGTGTGAGCGTGTGTGGGGGGTTGGCTCACCGTTTTTAGTGCCTCCTTTCTCCTTTCTGGCATTAAGTATTTAGTGATCGTGTGGGCATGTGTGTGTGTGGGGGGGGGGACTGGCTCAGTTTTTAGTGCCTCCGTTCTCCTTTCTGGCATAAAGTATTTAGTGATCGTGTGGGGGGGGGGCGGCTGTCTCACAGTTTTTAGTGCCTCCTTTCTCCTTTCTGGCGTAAAGTATTTAGTGATCGTGTGGGCGTGTGTGTGGGGTGGGTCACAGTTTTTAGTGCCTCCTTTCTCCTTTCTGGCATAAAGTATTTAGTGATCGTGTGAGCGTGTGTGTGGAGTGCTCACAGTTTTTAGTGCCTCCTTTCTCCTTTCTGGCATAAAGCATTTAGTGATCGTGTGGGGTGGGTCACAGTTTTTAGTGCCTCCTTTCTCCTTTCTGGCATAAAGTATTTAGTGATCGTGTGGGCATGTGTGTGTGTGTGTGGGGGGGGGGTGGCTCACAGTTTTTAGTGCCTCCTTTCTCCTTTCTGGCATAAAGTATTTAGTGATATCGTGTGAGCGTGTGTGGGGGTTGGCTCACAGTTTTTAGTGCCTCCTTTTTCCTTTCTGGCATAAAGTATTTAGTGAGCGTGTATGTGGGGATTGGCTCACAGTTTTTAGTGCCTCCTTTTTCCTTTGTGGCATAAAGTATTTAGTGATCGTGTGAGCGTGTGTGGGGGGTTGGCTCACAGTTTTTAGTGCCTCCTTTTTCCTTTCTGGCATAAAGTATTTAGTGATCGTGTGAGCGCATGTGTGGAGTTCTCACAGTTTTTAGTGCCTCCTTTTTCCTTTCTGGCATAAAGTACTTAGTGGTCGTTGTGAGTGTGTGTGTGGGTGGGTCACAGTTTTTAGTGCCTCCTTTCTCCTTTCTGGCATAAAGTATTTAGTGAGCGTGTGTCTGGGGGGTGTGGCTCACAGTCTTTAGTGCCTCCTTTCTCCTTTCTGGCATAAAGTACTTAGTGATCGTTGTGAGTGTGTGTGTGGGGGGTGGCTCACAGTTTTTAGTGCCTCCTTTCTGGCATAAAGTATTTAGTGATCGTGTAAGCATGTGTGTGTGGGGTGGCTCACAGTTTTAGTGCCGCCTTTCTCCTTTCTAGCGTAAAGTATTTTTCCAAATATTTATTATGATAGTAAGCACTGAATCGAGCTTAAATTTTCTTGTTCCTATTCAAGCTTATGTTAAATCTACATTCAGCTGCCGCTTAAGACTTTCTATTAATTTTGATAAGAAGGGCGGCTGATTCGGTAACCTATATGGTTTTGTCGCCACCCTCTCTCTAAACTGTAATAACTTGTTCTGTTGATGTATGTGCATCATATTTATTCATGTTTATTGCACATTCAGCAGAGATGAGAATTTTCCGCGGATACTTAGAATTCCGAGTTTTTGGAAGACCAGTAGTGCCAGTTTTGTAAATCGCGTAAATTCGTTGAGAAAATTTTTACAGACCTAGTACATTATTTCACCAGCTGACCGCTAGTTGGCAGGCCGTCAACTTTGTTTACATTATGTACATCAGTGTAACCACGTGTATATCTCTATGTATAAATATTTAGAATCAATTGTGCAAAGTTATTTGAGTCAAATGCAGACAGTTTTTATATACTTTTGCATAGGAGCAGCCAGTACTTAGGCGTTTTTGAGACAATTAGGTATCATGTATCCTTGATAGTTGGGTATTTTAAATTATGCATGAAACAAAGTAATTGATATTAGCTACAAGCTATTATCAAGAAACAAGCTATTAACAATAAATTAGATACAAGCTAAGTCCACTTAGAGGCTCTATGGTCACAAAATTGCAATTTGTTGCTTCGCCCCGTTGAACCCCCTTGGGGACCTTTCAGAGTTTTTTGCAATTTGTCATCCTCATCCCTGATTCAGGAAACAAAAATAAAATAATCTAGTCTGCCTCCTTCAGTTAATTAACCATTGGGCTAATTGTGCTAAAAATGATGGCTTTCTGAATGTGTACATGTGTGAGAGGCAGACAGTGTACAGAAAGGACACTTTTCTGTTTACGAGGATTGGAAATCAGGCATCAGCTGTTATGGATTTGCACCACGTTTCTGTACTTTTCATTGGTTTAACACTTAGCAGTCACTACTTAGTTATTGTATACTTACCTAATTTAAGCTGTATCTTTTGTGGATAATATCAAATTTTACAATGCACGTGTGCCAGTAATTATGTTTTTGCAGGCTGTGTTCTTCGTATCCGAAGTATCATATTATCCCTTCGTGCATCAACGACGCTGACCTGGAACTCGTTGCTTCATTCAGAGCTCTACATCGGATTCCATCTGTTGTGTGGAGGTACGTTGACAGCGAGACTGTCAAGTAGCGTGCGTATAGCAGTAATGGCTGACTTGTTAATTGATGCGTCCAGTCATCTGTATCGTGCTGGTTTCTCGTTACTTTTAGAAAGATTTGATAGGGCCCCATAAGGGCGGAATTTTTTTATTGAATCTGTATAAGTATGTATGGGTTTCCATGAAACAGATTCCGTTTTACATCTAAACACAGGGTTTCCACGGTCAGGGAAAATCCTGGAAAATCCTTGAAAATGCAGGCTATCCTGGAAAGCCACGTAAAAGTCGGGGGAAAAGATAATTTTGGAAAAAGCCAGGGAAAATGATGAAAATGGGACGAAAAGTCGGGAAAATTGCAACGGGTTGCAAAAATGATCACCGGGAACCAATATTTTTCCAAACATATTTTTCAGCGATTCATGTAAAATTTTGCTATGGCAGGCTCCCAGTTTCGATTTCTGTTCCAAAAATAATGATTGGCTGATACATTATATTAGTATATGTTTGAATGTCCATACACAAAAATGTTTGAATATGTCTACTGGGAATGCAATTTCTGCTTATTTTGGTCATGGAAAATCAATATTTGGTCATGGAAAAATCAGAAAATATTATTTTAAAATTCTGTGGGAACCCTGTAAACATTGCTAAAATATGTGATAATCGTCTGTATTTTGTAATAATTAGTAGATGACGTGTTTAGAATGTCGCAAATTCATTCCCCGAATGTCAACACTGTAGGGGCTGTACACATTGGAAGAGGTTTGACTATGAGGTTAGTTTCCATGTTGTTACGATGTTATTGTGTCGCATGAATCAAGTTTATCATACATCGTCTTTGTCCCACGTTTGCAGGCATCAACGTACCGGAGCTGTGATATGTCGCTGTAGTCAACCGGAGGTGGGATGGTTGGGTTGGAGGAGCACCCAGGACGAGAACCTGCTCAAGGCCATCGCGCGGGCGTGCGCCATTGACTCCCCAAATGATAAGCACATGGGAAGGTTGTGCAATGGCCCGATGGCCAATGGTGATCTGACTAATGGAAATTTGTCAAATGGTGACGTGGGTTAGTAAACGTATCCGTTATTTTAGCCTTAAAATGTGGTGGAATGGGTTAGTAACTGTATCCGTTATTTTAGCCATAAAATGTGGTGACGTGGGTTAGTAACCGTATCCGTTATTTTAGCCATAAAATGTGGTGAAGTGGGTTAGTAACCGAATCCGTTATTTTAGCCATAAAGTGTGCAACTGTAAAGGAACTGGATGGTCTTTATTTCGTCTGTCTTTCTTGAATGATATAAAGGTGCTTTGTGTAATTTTCGCAAACTGAACAAGCATCGTATTGGCACTGTTCTAATCTGGCCTTGACAAGATATTGTGCACTGATGCTATTGTGTGGACAGTCGTAGAATGGACTGACTATGAACCGTTGAAATTAACTGTCTAGATAAGTCACTTTGATGCTGCATAGATGACTGCAATGAACAGGGGCCTTTGATGTAGTTTATGTGATGTAAATGCCTGAGATTTCTGTTTCAGGTAAAGCAGATGAGAACACAAAGAAGTTATTAATTTTAGATGCTAGATCTTACACGGCAGCCGTCGCAAACAGAGCCAAAGGCGGTGGATGCGAATGCGCAGGTAATGGTTTGCTTGATTGGAAAATAGTGAGAATTGTGTCTAGATTAGTGCTGTGACAAGCAGCAAGGTGTGTCGGAAAACTTGTTTGTTTTACTAACACTTTTGAGTTGAGTACAGAACACAAATTAGTTTAAAAAAACTAATTGATTATACATAATTTAGATATTTCATGAGACGAAAATGGAATTTCAAAATTTGCATAGTTTTTTCATCAGTTGTCATAATTGTAATTCTTGTCAAAATGTTTGTATGATTCTTGTATTTTGCAATTTTATAATTGCTTCTATTTTCTGAGTTACAATGTTTGCATGTATGTTGGGTTGGTTGTTTCGTTTTTGTACTTGACTATGTTATGCGTATTATGTATATTTATGTACATTTATATATATATATTTGTATATATGTATATTTATGTATATTTATTGATTATGTACATTTTTCTTTGCCTTTCATAAGGACGTGGTTGTGATATCGAATTTTTTCAGATTACTATTCGAACTGCGAAATTCAATTCATGAGCCTCGCTAACATTCACGCCATTCGCAAGAGCTTCTTGGCTTTGCGCCAACTCTGTGCGTCTCCTAGCGACCAAGCCAGGTAGGTGATGTTGTCGCTTATTGATACGTACTGTGATGTTGTCAGCACGCAGCCAAAGCTTATTAATATTTAAAGTGTCTTGTTTTCACAGCAACATGCTATTGTTGAGCACGTTGACTTACTTATCCACTCTGTGGTAACTTCTGTTAAGCAAGTAATCAAGTAACATGTAAGATTTCTTGTAACATTCTGCAATTTCTGTTATAACTGGGTTATATAAGTTATAAGGATTATGTAACTTATAACCATATAATTATAACATGTAACTTATAACCATATAATTATAACTTGTAACTTATAACCATGTAATTATAACATGTAACTTATAACCATATAATTATAACTTGTAACTTATAACCATGTAATTATAACATGTAACTTATAACCATGTAATTATAACATGTAACTTATAACCATATAATTATAACATGTAACTTATAACCATATAATTATAACTTGTAACTTATAACCATGTAATTATAACATGTAACTTATAACCATATAATTATAACTTGTAACTTATAACCATGTAACATGTAACTTATAACCATATAATTATAACTTGTAACTTATAACCATATAATTATAACTTGTAACTTATAACCATATAATTATAACTTGTAACTTATAACCATGTATGTTGTAACTTATAACCATGTATGTTATAACTTGTAACTTATAACCATGTATGTTATAACTGGTTATAGCTGGGTTTAAGTTAAGCTGTTCCCTTATTCACAACAAATAACCTGTTCTGGCATTTTGTATGCATTAAATGTATATAAAATTTAACTTGTGATAGCTTTTTATACGGTTTGTCATCTTGAAAGCTGTTGTACAACATATAATGATAAGGCCTGCTTAAAGAAGGAAATTTTAGTGTATGTCCCAAAAACCTTTCCACGTATTACTTGTTTGAAAGACTTAATGTAATTGGGAAAAAAATCTTAATAATTTAAAATGTTTGCACCACCTGGTAAAACTGCACTGCATTGGCATCCCAGTGTGCACCACTGATTCACCAAAAAGCACATTGTATTGACGTTATTGATAATACAAAGTAATTTGTACTTTTGCCTAGTTAGTGAAGTGTGCGCAACGAATGTTTTAAATATTTTTTTCAATCTTTATGAAATGTTATCTTAACTTGTAGCAAACAACTTAAAATGTTAAAATGGCCGAGCCCAACGGCCATCGCGGGAATTTTGTACAGCGTTATCGCTAACGCAAGCCCTGTATGCAATAGGACGGCACATAGGTGATACAAAATTTCAATGCGAATTCTTTTTAGCTTTATGCAGGTATCTGATTTTTTGTGCTTTAATGTAGATGGTAGTGACTGGACGGGAATGTTCCTCTTCAAGAAAAACGGGATGATTGTGTAAACACGAGTTCAGAATAAATAATGTTCTAAAATATTGAAAACTACAACAGCTTATTTTAAATCAAAGCTGTACTCAAATTTCTGTAAACTTTCACAGCTACGCGTTGCTCAGTGAATTTACTAAGTTTGGCAGCGGTGCCTTTTTGTCACATTCGCGTATGCAAGAAACAGAAGATGGTACCGTGATAACCATGATCATGAACTGCAGTATTAGTTTTTGACATATGAGGTAGAGCCCATTTTCGTGCCGTCACGCATTTAAACAGTACTGTAACACCTATGAAAATGTGCTTGATGTGCAAGGGAAGACGCCTGCCATTGCACAAACTGTGGTTAGTATCTGATGTAAGCAATAGCTGTGCTCGGTTGCCGTTAATTAACTTTCTAAGCCAATTATTTAAATATAAGAAACAATTGTTAATTTTGATAAGCAAGAAAATGTATATTTTGGACAGTAAATTAAAATGAGATTGAGTTTAAACAATCATCCGGTCGTCCTTTTTACCGAAAAGATGCTCCAAATTTACCTGGCAATCCATGTCATGTGAAAACATTCCCGAAAATTAGTTTATTTGTGGCAGTTTCATCAATTGCTTATTCATTTCCTTTTTTGTTTTTGTGACTATAGTTGGCTATCCTCATTAGAGAATACGAAATGGTTACATAACATCTCAGCGTTGATGAAATCAGCTCTGGTGGTCGTGAATGCCGTGGACAGGGAGATAAGACCGGTGCTGGTACATTGTTCCGACGGATGGGATCGAACTCCACAGATTGTGGCTCTGGCGGAGTTGATGATGGATCCGCATTATCGACGAATGGAGGTATTTAGAGGAAAATTAATCTAGCTTGGCATGCAAAATGGTGGATGTGAAGAATTTGCTTAGTTCCGATAATCTAATGTGTTTGCTTATAGGTTTTTTTTGCTGCAACTTTAAAGCGTTTACAATTATTTGAATAAAATACAATCAGTGGGCATTTATGATTAAAAATTAGTACTAAATGCTGCAAAAAATCATGCTACGACTACCTTAATTTTGTTTCCTAGCAGCGGATACTACATATGCTTTGTCATTCGCCTAAGGGCCAGGTCTAACGATTCGCCTAATGGCCAGTTCATTTGGCCTGCTTAATTTTCACCCTTTTACCAATTGGGCAAGTTGTGGACCTTGTCAATTCTGCTTGCACACTTATATCTCGGTTTGCTGGACCTCGCTTTTACGGACATCGGAAGAATCGGGGGGAAAATCTGGAGCATTAAAAGTCCCGCATACTACCGACACAGTCCGTTGTTTCGTGAATTGACCGCTAGTTGGCGGGCCGTCACTTTGTTTACATCATTACATCAGTGTAACCACGTGTAAATCTCTATGTATAAAAATATAGAGACAATTATAGACCCAGTGTTATTTGAGTCAATTGCTGACACTTTTTATATACTTTTGCATAGGAGCGGCCAGTACTAGAACTTTTTGAGACAATTAGGTGATTGATTCTACATTGCCATGGGTCTAATACACGGCACCTACTATTTAGTTTAGTATCGGAAAATATGGACAATTGGCAAATTCGGACCGACATCTCCCCGCTTTTGTCTGGCAAACCGAGATATGAGAGTACTATGTATTATCTATCTGTGTGTGTGCAGGACTGTTATTTTAAAATGCTTTGTTTTACTTGGTTTCCGGATCCCGAGAGCCGATAGTTTTTATGGACCTGGATAGGGTGAAATCTGTTTGTATGGTTTTACGCTGTTTGTATTTTATTTTTCTACGTGTAAAACTACCGATTGCAAAAAAAATAGAGCGGGTAAGAAATGCATAACTGTTTAATGACTCGTATAGTTAATTTTTTTTAAAGAATTTAAAGAATTGCTGTTAAAATCTTCAGAAATTTGCGAAAGTATCGCTTAGGTTTTATGTCACCATGCTTGTAGCGCAAGCAATAACAGCAATCTTCAAGTTGTGATTCCTTGCTGTAGTTAGTGCACAAAGATTCCATATAAATGGCTGCTAAAAATTTAGAGTTGTCTACTTCCAGTAAAAGCGTAGTTTGGCTCATTTTATGTTTAAATGAGGAACGGAATAAGTGTTCAAAATTAATGTACATCAACGTTTGGAGTATTTTCACTTAAAATTACTCGGTGATCCTGGAAATAAACAGGCGATACCACTAGGTGAACAAAGGGCTAAACAGATGAAACATTATTTATATTAACTTATACTTGTGGAACAAAGGTAGATCCGGATCCGATCCGGATCTGGCAAAACTGGATACGGTGCATCCGTACTTTCAAGCACTAATTCTGCATTTTTTCTGTTATTTGTACATATGGAAAAAAGAAAACTGTGTAATTTTATACTTGTTGTGATATGTGACCACGGGCCATTTGATAATGTCAGGCACTGTAACTTTGCTTTCATGTTTTTTGTAAACACATTGGATTCTGAATGACAGCCGTTGTAATTTTCAGGGCTTTCAAACGTTAGTTGAACGTGAGTGGCTGGAGTTTGGTCACAAGTTTGCTGACCGCTGTGGTCACAGCACGACCAGCGATGACCAGAACGAGCGTTGTCCAGTCTTCCTGCAGTGGCTGGACTGTGTCCATCAGCTTCTGCTACAATTTCCCTGTGCATTTGAGTTTAATGAAGCCTACCTAGTAAGTACACAGTTTCGCTGTACGAGGAACATTTTCTACCGGGTACTAGTAAGAATAATAGCCGTTATGGCAAAAAGCATCTTTGTTTTAGAGATTGTACATTAAGTGTCCCCAACTTCTTGGTTGAGGTCTAACCTAGTGATATAAATCGATACAATTTGATCGATGTGATTTCAATTCGACATGACACTGTTTGTTTTCGATTCGTTTTAATACAAGAAAATGTATTACGATACGATAAGATTCGATGAAACGATGTAAAACAGTTTTTTAACTATGTTCGTTTATATGCTATTGTAACAGTACAATTATACTATTACCAATAAACTTGCCGACGTGAGATTGTACACAACACAATTGGTTGATTGATAAGTATAGCGTCCCTACTTCGCGGAAATTCACTTATCGCGGGTGGGCCTGGAACAGAACACCCGTGATAAGTGAGGGAACACTGTCGTTGCTGTTGCTTGAAGTTAGTGTCAATAATTTTACTTACTGAGTGCTTCTCGTAAGTGTAGACGCAAAGCGTAATAGTTTGCTGTTTATCTCTGGTGATTTGGTGTCCCTGCACCTCTTGTCCGCCATCAATGTTTCTAGTGCTTTCAATGTAATAATTCATTTTCAATTCAATTCAACTTTATTTTCTCAAAAATAGTTAAAAATTCGACATGATTATTTTGTCATCTCAATGTAACGGAGAAGGAGCAGTGAAAGATTTGTTGGTCACTTGATCAGCTGCCGTTTGTTAAAAGTACAAGTTTACTTACAGGCGCAGGAAATTTTTTTAGGTGATTATTATACAAAAAACATCAGTAATTGATAAAGGAGTTTTAAAAAGTACAGGAAGTGTGAAAATTGGTTATTTTCAAATTCATCTAAGAAATATCATGTTTTATAAATTGTCTATACAATAAGTCCTCGCTTAACGACTCTCCGTTTAACGGCGTTTCGTTTTAACGACGCTGAACATTTGACAGCTTTTTCTCACTTAGTGACGCACGTTTCATTTTAACGACAATTTTTGTCGCAGCCACTTTTTGTTTCATCAACAACTTTTTTTACTTGATTTGACGTATTAGAACGGTACTAATTGCGTTTTGTAATGTCTTTAAAAACGCATTAGTAACCTAAGCAGTGCAATTATTATAATGCTTTTGCTTCCCGACTGACTATGTACTAAATTCTAGCCGTTTGTATCAAGCGAGATCTATTTGCTGATTCATACGCCTCCTGGCACCCGAGTTTAAACTTTATTATTATTATTATTATTATTATTATTATGAGTTTATTTCGTATAAAAATATACAGCTTACGGATAAAGATGTTAGTAAAACAGGTAATGCGATGTTGGTAAAGTAACATATCTTACAGACATTCAACTTTATAATATCCACTCATTGTAGTTCCCTTGTAATTATGTTACAGTATACAGTGTTGTAAGAAGCTATAATTGGTATCTTAAAACATAATCTTTAAATGAGTTCTTAACCCTTAATTTTACATTTTCGTTTAGGATCTACAGTACAACCATATTTAAAGCTTAAATTTACTTGATTGTTATTTACATAGTAGCATAGCTTTGGCATTCTCAATGTGCAAGACTTTGCAATATTTCCGAAGCGAGTCTAGCTAGATATTGGTAAGAAAGACAGGTGGCTTCAAGCAAACAGAAAGAAATTAATCAAGTAGAAATATGAATAAAACTCATAAAACATTTGATGTATATGATTTAAGCAGCATTGATTTTTGTTTCTGGAACGCATCTCAATTTTTTTACATTGCTTTCTATAGAAGTCTTGGTTTCGTTTAGCGACGTTTCGCTTAATGTCGCATTTTGCTGGAATGCATTAGTGTCGTTAAGCGAGGATTTACGGTGCTTCTTAATTAGGCGCTTATTTTTATCATCCTGTTTTACTGTTTGGTTTCCGTGGACCCGTGTAATCATTCCGGGCTTATTTTGCATTGTTTTGCATCTCATGTCGTAATTTTAGTTTTTACTCAGGCTTGGCTTGTGTTTGTAGCTTAAAATGTGTTTCTAATTCCAGGTTAAGTTGTTGCAACACGTCTACTCGTGTCTGTTTGGCACGTTCTTATGCAACACGTCCAGCGAGCGTCACGAACTTCGACTGAAGAAGCGTTCTTTTTCCGTCTGGTCGTTTCTACGTAGTAGAAGGAGTAGGTTTCGAAATCTACTGTATACAGAAACAGAGCAGGTACGGCTCTAGTATCGATGTAGTTTTAATATCAGTATTACTACACAGTAGCGGTAATATTTAGTCAGTTGAATTGATCTGCATTTATTATTGACGTCATTAAAATGTTTTTATCGTCATTAACTTGTGCCACAAATTTTGCATAGTAATTGAATTGATTTCGTTCAAATTTTCAGAACAATCACTGATTGCCACCAGTGATCATAGTTAATACAATTATAGGGTTAAAAATGCTAATTATTGATTTATTGTGTACATTTATACCTTGGGTTTGCCGGCCCGAATTTGCCGATCGTCATTATTTTCCGATACTAAGCTAATACAGTAGGCGCTGTGTATTAGACCCACGGTAATGTAGAATCACTTAATTGTCTCAAAAACATCTACAAAAGTACCTGCTTCTGTGCAACTGTATATAAAAACTGTCAGCAGCTAATAACACAACATAATTGACTCTATATTTTTATATGTAGAGATATACACGTGGTTACACTGATGTAATGATGTAAACAAAGTAATGGTCTGCCAACTAGAGGTCAGCTCATGAAACAACAGAGTGTGTCCGTAATATGTGGGACTTTTTAACTGTCCACATTTTGTCCAATTCTTCCGATATCCATTAAAGCGAGGTCCGGCAAACCGAGATATGAATGTATCATAAATTTTCACTGGGATATCGAAAATATTTCCGCATGATAGCTCGACATCAATACTGCAAAAATGCAATACTTTGATGACTAAATTTTGCTTCATGGCAGTGAAATGAGATCAGATGTTGTTCAGTGATTGAGAAGTAGAGGAAAGTTCAATAAACATCATACACCACTAGTAAGAGCTCTGTTTTGTGTGAGGTACTTGTATGTATCATGACAGGTGCAACTTTATTAACTTTTTAACATCGTCAGAAACACTTTGAAATTTTGTATTTAGCCACAAGTTGCAGGTATTTATATGTTAAATATCTTTACTTGTTAACTGTTGATGCTTCATATTACAGGTATTACTACCTAGCTGTAACATACAAAACATGTCTTTCTGGTCCATGGCGTACCTGCCCGACACGGTGTCTGCCGTCGAGGATAAATATGAACCCGTATCTAGTGCTGACACTCAGGTGGTTGGCGGAATAACAAAAACTCGCTCCTGTGATGACATAGTCGCCGCCCTCGAGCACACTGCGGCGCTGCCGCGAACGTCGAGTGATCCGAATCTAGCCGACACGCACCGGGCGTTCGTGGAAGAACAGCATAGCACTCCGTGTAAGTCCGCGTGTGCCGCATTGCTCACAACTGTGATGTCGGACATCGTCGAAAACGGTCCAACCGGAAACGGAGACTGCAATTGTGAAAGCGTGGGGGTGACGAATGGCACGTCGGACATCGTTGAAAATGGGGTAGAGAACAACGGTAACGTACACGCGGGTGATTCAGAGGTGCCAGTGACTAACTGTGCTAGTGATAAGACACTATGTAATGAACCTAGTATTGAGAGTTCTACCGATACAATTGTGCCAGAAAATGTAGTGACTACCACGCGTACAAAGCTAACTGAATTACAAAACGGTGATAGTAACTTGCTTAAGGATTGTAGTAATTGTGCGATGAACACGGCTTTAGTAGAACGAAAGAATCTGGGATTGAAAGTTTATCCGGATCTTAGCACGTTTGCCGTCAGTAATCATGATCAGTACATTCCGTGCATGAGCGGCAAACTCAACGGCATGCATTCACGTACAGCGCACACTAGCGGATCGAGTACGTTGTCGGACGACTCCAGTCCGCACCAGTTTCCGATGACACCCGGTTCCAGCTATCCGGCAAGCCCCACGATGGTTCCATTGGATCCGATACTGCATCGGAGTATGAGTGGACTGATACGGACCCTGGATTATGATGGCTTACCGATCGTGAAAGATTCCGTTCAGCAGCGGCTGCGACAAATGGAATCAGAATATTTGGTAAGCTTAAACTTTGAGCTTTATGTGACGTTTTTGCTGATTAGAGTGTTAAATATTTCACGCGTTCGAGGCTTACACGTGACTTTCTGTGCCTAATTTTGCACAGCTGAAATTTCAGGTTTGTTTACTGATCCCATTTTCCCTTTTCTTTTTCTAGAACAAAATAGAACAACTACAACGTGATCTACAGGCTGCTCGACTGTTGATTAAATCAATGCATCGACACAGTACTCCCGGTTCATGCCACTCGCACGACGGTTCAGAAGACTTGGTAAGAAGAACTTATTAAAATTGGGAAAGTATGCGTGCTTTATGCTAGCACTAACATTTGGGCGAAGGGTCGCAGTGCTGCACTTGTGGCCAAACCTAATGAATGCCGAGTTACAGCACTTAAATAAGTGTCACAGTGCTGCACTTGTGGCCAAACCTAATGAATGCCGAGTTACAGCACTTAAATAAGTGTCACAGTGCTGCACTTGTGGCCAAACCTAATGAATGCCGAGTTACAGCACTTAAATAAGTGTCACAGTGCTGCACTTGTGGCCAAACCTAATGAATGCCGAGTTACAGCACTTAAATAAGTGTCACAGTGCTGCACTTGTGGCCAAACCTAATGAATGCCGAGTTACAGCACTTAAATAAGTGTCACAGTGCTGCACTTGTTGGCCAAACCTAATGAATGCCGAGTTACAGCACTTAAATAAGTGTCACAGTGCTGCACTTGTTGGTCAAACTTAGTGAATGCCGAGTTACAGCACTTAAATAAGTGTCACAGTGCTGCACTTGTGGCCAAACCTAATGAATGCCGAGTTACAGCACTTAAATAAGTGTCACAGTGCTGCACTTGTTGGTCAAACCTAATGAATGCCGAGTTACAGCACTTAAATAAGTGTCACAGTGCTGCACTTGTTGGCCAAACCTAATGAATGCCGAGTTACAGCACTTAAATAAGTGTCACAGTGCTGCACTTGTTGGTCAAACCTAATGAATGCCGAGTTACAGCACTTAAATTCCTGGAGCTGCGAAAAGTTGTTGTGCCATACAGAGTTGTAACATGTCATGTCATCTTGTCTACTAGCTGTACAAAACAATGAGTTTCTCATTGGCTTGCGACACAACACGTATGTACACTGGCAGCACACTGCTGAGATGTTTCATCAAGTAACGAAGCCTATTGCAGCTGCTTTGCTTCAAATATTTTTAATAAGAGACAAACAGAAATTTTGTTCAAACAAATTCGTTACTTTTTTGAACTTCATACTGAATGTGTACATGCAATTTAATATGAAATGTTCTTCGATTTTTAGTTTGTTAAAGTCACATAAAATACATTTTTTTTGAATTTGAATATACTGCAAAGTTGTTTATACTTGACAACATTTATGAAAAGTACATCACATCCTCTATGAAGCTACACCTACATTATTCATCCTCTTTTATTATTAATACGTACCTGTCTATCTATTTAATAGTTATCTACATATGATTTGCCACATATGCACATATTACAGATCACCTCGGTTATAGAGACTTTTTCTGGGTCCCTAGCAGGTTCGCTATGAGGATGTTACACTGTAGATTGTCAAAATTGACTTTTAATGAGAAGAACGGGAATGATCTTGAATGACTTTGATTTCAACTTTGATTTTATAGATAACTGCAGTCGAACCTCGTTGTAACGCCCCCCCCCCCCCCCGTTATAACACTAGCCTTGCCATAACGCCAACTTTTGCCCTGTCCTGATTTCCATAATATATTAAATGTAGGAAGTACCGCCAACCTCGTCTACCGGCATCCGCCAACGTATCTGCTTTGCCAAAAGTCCATTGTGGTAATAAATTTCCCACGTTATAACGCAAGCCAAGATAAAGTACAATGAATTGTTTCTGAAAAACAGCCATAACATTGTAAAAACACTGACCTCTGAATAGAAAACAATTATGATGTTTAAATTAAGATTTAGGTTTCATAGCAAGTGACTGTATGAAAGTGAATGCTGAGGTTTTGAGCAAGGAATATGCATTTTAAGACTACAAGAGTTGGGTAACTAAGCTTCTGTACTGAACTGATGTGAATTTAACGGCTGTTAAAGCTACTTGAGTCAAGGTCAGGTTATAAGTGGCAGCTACTTATGTCTAACTGTCCAGTAATCGTACGTTGGGAAGTGGGTGGGCTGCGTGGGTGCATATTTCTCTTATCGGGAGGCAGCAGTATTTCACAAGATTTCTTCTCCACGTTGTGTTACCTAAAAGTTTTGCAAGGTACCGCTGTAGAACTACACCTGCAAGGTTAATGCAGCAAAAATATACAGTATAACACATGTATTGTTGCAGGTATAATAATATTTTACTATTTGTCTCTTATTAGAATTAACTAGGAAAGAATAGAGCCGTTAACCGCCATATTTAGTGGCTCTACCGTGGGGTTTGACTGTAGTTTAAAGTCTTTTTGCATTTTCTCGTCTTTTCAGCTATTTTCATACATGTTAGAATAATGACAGACCAATTAAGTCACACACACACACACACACACACACACATATATATATATATATATGCACATATTTTTGCAGGGTTCAATTCCAGATTCTACGGGTAGCGGAGAACATCCGCCCCTGGGCGGGACGGCTAGCAGTTTCGGTTCGGATTTCAGCTATGAGATGGTGGAAGACAAGGATGCGGAGGTGACAAGATGGATGCCGGATCACAGTGTCTCCGACTGTCAGGGATGTCACAGCCGTTTTGGATTGATTACACGCAGACATCACTGCAGGTAATATGCGTGATGTTAACAAATAACCGAGTGGTTACGGTTTGTGCTTGGTGACCAGTGTTAAACAATGCTGCTCGCTTTAGGCGTTTTTAAATGTTTATTGATTTTGGCTGTCCACCATGTTCAGGGTTCACATGTTTGGGAAAATCCTTGAAGATACAGGCTATCCAGGAAAGTCATGGAAAAGTCCGGGAAAAAATAATTTGATAAAAAATCAGGGAAAATGGTGAAAATGGGACGAACAGTCACGGAGAATGGAAAGTGTTGCAGTAATAATCACTGTGAACCGATATTTTTCCAAACGTATTTTTCAGCGATTCGTGATATTGATTGAGTTAAGAAAGTTTATTTAATGTGATTAGTTTAATTTCGTTAGCACTACTGCAACTGTGCCGACACATTACATATCAGTGTATGTATGAATGTCCATACACAAAAATGTTTGATTATGCATACTGGTAATGCAATTTCTGCTTATCTTGGTCGTGGAAAATTAATATTTGGTCAGGGAAAAGTCAGGGAAATTTATTTTAAAATTTTGTGGGAACCCTGATGTTGAGGATGTACTCTATCTGAACATGGATAAGATACTTTTGCCAGTGATCCTTCTTAGAGAATTGTTAATGAACTACGTTCTGGTCTCGCCACTATCACATGCGTTAACACTGCTTTGTTTTACAATTCATTTTCACCTGGAGAACTCGTTCCACGCCAGCTTTGATGAGAGTTCGATACGTCAAATCATTTTATTAGAATTAACAGATTGTCAGTCATGTACATTGTATAATGTAGTATACGTGTCTTATGTGCGTTGTAGTAACACGGCAGTTGTAAATATGTATTGTGGGTTAAACATGTTTTTATGTATTTATAGTACTTCGATGTTATGAATGCTTATGATA
Source organism: Tubiluchus corallicola (assembly GCA_030141605.1). Lineage (NCBI taxonomy): Eukaryota > Metazoa > Priapulida > Priapulimorpha > Priapulimorphida > Tubiluchidae > Tubiluchus > Tubiluchus corallicola. The sequence goes on along the minus strand of JAQGDQ010000460.1, from coordinate 63,556 downwards.
TAAATGAATTGTACACTATGAAAACCACAAATATTCTAATTATCCCGTTAGCGATCACCAAAAATGCCTTGCGGCAAGTGAAATTAGTGGCCAAATTCATTTTGCAATAAGGCGCCTTATGAACCAACTCAAAATGGCTTATAAGATGCCTACCACGGATTATGGCTGGTGGCTTACCGTAGGCCTGGGGTGTGCAAATTGCGGCCCGCCGAGAGAATTTGTGCGGCCCGCGAAGAGATTTGTCAACCTAATCACAGTGCTGCCCGGGCGATTAATTGAATGTATCCAGCTGAAGTCCGTGCCAAAGATAGTGCGGGTAGTTTTTTCTACTAGATCGGATACCATTAACCCTTACAAGACGGTTGTAGCTTATTGTCACCGTACTACACAGACTGTAATATGCATTGTAATGAAATTACCACTATCTGTCCAGAAAGTAGAAATATATGGTTTGTAATATAAATTTTAATAACTTCTAAAATAGTTTCTTGAGTGTAGTAGTAAGATGTACGCAAGTCGGATGCAAAAAGATCGTTATTAGGCATTTCTGTACTTGGCTCCTTGATCAAACTGCCTGTGGCCCACAGGAATTGTGGGAAAGTTTAATGTGGCCTGGCCTGGCTAGTCAGATAATTTGCACACCCCTGCCGTAGGCAAAAGACGGCAAATAGATTATCTTGGTTTGCATATATTTATTTTTCACGAGGTGGCTTTTTTCCATACGCATTATGTCCAGCTCTGTTTGACATGGACCTAATGATTTATTCGAAGCTGCAAGCCAAAATTGGCTACTCCGCGATTTATTCGAAGCTGCAAGCCAAAATTGGCTACTCCGCGATTTATTCGAAGCTGCAAGCCAAAATTGGCTACTCCGCGATTTATTCGAAGCTGCAAACCAAAATTGGCCACTCCTTGGTTTATTCGAAGCTGCAAACCAAAATTGGCCACTCCTTGTTAATACCTCTTCAGTTAAACTGTTTCTCTACTTTGTTTTCTAGGAGTTGCGGACGAATATTTTGCAGCACCTGTTCCTCTAATCGTTTGCCAGTGCCGAAAGAGCAGCTCATAGAACCGGTGCGCGTCTGCAACACCTGCTCGCACTATCTGGACACGCCCCTCAGTCAGTCGTGTTCTCATCTGGATGTGGAGACCGCCATCACGGTAACTGGAAGCTAAACGCACCTAGCATTGTTATATTTGTTGCTTCGGCAACGCAGCTGCACCCGTTGCTATGACAACACAGCATGATTAGTCATGTTCTTTTTAACTGAATGCTACCTATATAAGTGGGGAAAACTGGTATCACTAAGGCCAAATTTTTGTGTATGTTAATGAATTAAGCTCGTCTACTTATCAATAAAAACGACTATTATTAGTCACTTTGCTCAAGTGCGAATTATAGCAAAGCTTAATCAGTGCCTATGCTAATTTAGCTAACTCATTTAAAAGCAGATCATTTGCTGAAACTTGTCAAAATAATCAATACCAGTGAAAAAGATTTTCCTGCCTGATTTCGCAGCACGTTGAATCTAGTTCCAACATAAATAAACATTGTCATTCAATTTGATAACTGGGCAATTTACGTTGTTGGTTTTTGAACATTTAACGTGCATTTGTCGAAATCTCTTTGTTCAACAGGCCCACAGTTGTTTCTTTTCATTACCTTCTTTTTGGCCCAATTACAAACTTATTGGCACCAATTTACATAGGTTTTCCCCCCTTGAGAGGATCTTGGCCGTGTATGTATGACATGATATAATCATTCAAAGTCTACAGCTTGTGTGTCGCCATCTGCTGAAATCATTATCGAGTCAATGGATGCCGGCACTCCTTTAAAGATAACTCGCATTTAATCTGTCGTTTCATGCTCCGCGTAAATTCCTGATCACCGTGTGATCTTAGAGAAGCAACGCCATTTTAGTTACGATATTCTTGCTAATAAGTCTAGTAGGACATAATTGTGAATTTTTGTATATATATATAAGGTTATGGTAGTCTGTGGAACTTAGAATAAAAAAGTTGCTAGGAGGTTTTTTTGCGCTTATTATGTACAAAGATAGTCACTGTTAAATTAGGGAAATTACGATAGACGAGTCGTTAATGTTTGGTGATAAGTTTCTTGCGTTATGACTCAAAACACGTCATTGTTTATGTTTGTTTTGTGTTTAAGTAACTGATTTTTTTTACAACCTGCTGGATGAAATAAAAATTATACCGTTTGTAAAAGTGTTAAGTTACCGTGTTACAGTTTAGAAAGCGGATACTGGTTTTATCCAAACTGATTAAAATTGTATCGAGCTAAAAACTTCAGTGTTACTGAATAAGGTGTTCACAATAAGATTTGGTGATGGGACTGTGCCACATTTCATTAATAAGCTAAGCTGTATACCCTCAATTTATAATATCCGACTGTTTTGCTGTAAAATTAGTACACGCGTTATGCGACTGCGAGATCAGTATATCCAAAATTATATCCAATGTATCCATAAACAGTTTTCTTATGATTTGCTGTGAAGTAGCGGAGATTTCTAACAGTTTAATGGAGAAGCGCCATTATAATCTAAGCAAAAAAGTCTAAATTGTAACCTGCCAGGAAATATTAACTGGAGGGATTGTATATAAATCATCACGTGGCCGCTCATCTACTGCAGAGTACGTTATTGTAAAAAGGTCCTTTTTCTGTATTTGGGGCATTTGTTAAATTGTTCCCTATCATTTTGTCTACAAAAGTTTTTTAACTGATTTGCATCCCAAGTTTCAGTCCTAATATTTGCAATGATGATAATTATTATTATTATACTTCCGAAATTTGTAGTTTTTGCGAACGTTCAATGACGTGGAGCGTTCGTTTTGTGATACTGCCCTCTGTGGGCTGAAAACAGCAACTTATTTTTGTTATTCTGTTAGTGTTTGTTAAGATTGTTTCTGTGGAAGTTGTCACGTGACGGTTGTTGCTGCCGTCCGTGTGAAAATCTACATCTCTTACGTTTTCTTTACGTTGCCCTCTCCGTTTCCGTTGCACGAGTTAAAGCGGCAATGACACATTTGTACAAATGACAAGTTATGCTTCGAAGTGCAGTTTTAATTCATGCATTGGAATGGAAGAAGCAAAGTAAAATTTGTTATAACTCAATAGGTTAACATAAGTCGGCTCATTGTTTCATTTTAAGTCAATTACTGTATATTCGGAACATCTTGATTAAATATTTTCTATTGCAAATTTATTTTTGGACAAATTGAGGACGATGTACGAGTGAGTCGGGGCAGAAATGTATAAAAAATCAAAATTTATTTAGTTTTAAGGTGCAAACTTTTTGTTTTTAATAAATTTTTAGCTTTGCTTATGCCAGTACGCTAAGCTTATGTTATTGTCGCAATAAAACCATCGGTTTTATGTGAAATAATTTTGTGTGGTTTTTTTTTTGCATATTGGGTCTGGGCAAGCCGGATGGACGTGTTTTAGAAATGGTTGTTGCATCATTTTTACAATAACTTTACAGTAAAAGAATTTAATATTGTCATGCACCACTAAATTACTCTTATAAACAGGATTGGTCATGCCACAAAAATTTATTATAGTACAGATTCGCAAGTAATCATTTCATTACATTATTTAAAATCATTTATACTGAAAAAGTACGTTTGAGGATTATTACATTATCAAAATCTATTTCGAAATTCATTGTCAGTTGTCAAACATCAAATCGAAATACATTGTCAAACAATCAGATCGAAATGCATTGTCAAACAATCAAATCGAAATACATTGCCAAACAATCAAATCGAAATGCATTGTCAAACAATCAAATCGACATACATTGCCAAACAATCAAATCGAAATACATCGCCAAACAATCAAATCAGAATATATTGCCAAACAATCAGATCGAAATACATTGCCAAACAATCAAATCGAAATGCATTGTCAAACAATCAAATCGAAATACATTGCCAAACAATCAAATCGAAATGCATTGTCAAACAATCAAATCGACATACATTGCCAAACAATCAAATCGAAATACATCGCCAAACAATCAAATCGAAATACATTGCCAAACAATCAAATCAGAATATATTGCTAAACAATCAAATCAGAATATATTGCCAAACAATCAAATCAGAATATATTGTCAAACAAAACAATCAAATCAAATGAATAATCAAGATGAAGAAAATCATGATAGCAGGGAAAGAAGATAGATGAATTTAATCCTGCTGCCAAGAACTCGCATAGGACATTCAAATGGCAGTTAAAGCTCCCATCTCTCGCACTATTTCAGTAATTTATCAATGATGGCGCCAGAGTACCACTTTACTTTCTATGCACAGCATGATCACCTGACTGCCTACAAAGAACAACAAACCATGCACGGAAAATCGTTAAATGGGGTTGATGTCGTCCATGTCCACGTGAACCTTGACGAACATGACGTCGTCTCGTATGTAGTCGTATTTTTCCAGCATGTGCAGTTCAATGAACTTCTGTGCGCCAAAACTGGCATTGCGAGGACCGAGTGGACGTCCGAGAAATGGCTTGTTCTCTTTCACTGTAAATAAACAAATCACTGACCACTTCAGAAGGTTCGTAACACAGAAACCCTAAAATTCGTTAAACATTTTAATCACAATCTTACAAACACAATAGTTTGAGATATAAACCACTGAAGCAATTTCTACTTAGGCCACCATTGACATTCTCTGTTGCATTAAAGAAAGACAGGATGATTTTTCATATACTACCCCATTTTCAAGTACAATAAAAAGCATACATTTTAACACGATTAATACTGCAAAAGCGTTTCTGATAGGTAAATATTAGATTGGAGAGCCCAACTACTGATGACATCACAAACTAATGATAACAGTACAGTGCTACTGTAAGAGATTCAGCGTGTTGTACTAAAACTAGGCAAGTTTCAAGATAAAAATTCAAATTTCAAATTTACCACTGTACTCACGCATGAGCTGTCAAACGTGTAGTTTGTCACAAACCAACACATCTCAGCTGAGAGGTACAGCACCTGTTTTTGTGCATTTCTGAAATGCAGGCACTAGTGCCCGTTTAACTAGCGAATGGGGAAGCACATGTTACAGCAAATTATTATTATTATGTCTTTTATTCATAATATCGTATGTAGTTAATAATGCAGTTACACAAATAGAGAAGTCAAAGGCTCAAACTTTGACCTACCTTCTATTTGCAGGGCAAATAGGGAACTAGTGGCACAAACACTGGGTGTTTGGGTGGTAATAATTCTTTCACGTAAGTCATTTTTGAAAAAAAATGGCACGTTTCCTTTCAACATTTTGAAGAGCAGATTGTTTTGACCTACAGTTTAAGATTGGGTTCAGTTTCGCTTTAACAACAGTGACAACAGAAGAGCTTACCGGCGTTTGGTCTGACGACATAATTTACATTTCGCCGATTGTTCGCGTCCTCGTTCTGATCAATAAGCGTGAAGGTGACCTTGTGTGAAAACGGCCATTCGTTAAGGGCGTCAAAATCACCCTTGCAGATGCAGATGAACAACGACATCCACTTGCCTTTTGCTGACAACAAAAAACAGTTTAAAATTACTGATAATAGCAATAAAATACAGTCAACCTCGGGTATAAGGTACTCACTTATAAGGGACCACCAACACCGGTCCCGATTTTTCGTAACGTTTTTCCTATGTAAAAATCTTCGTATATAAGGTACTCGGATATAAGGGACTTTCGGTTATAAGGGACGATATCTTCAGGTCCCACGTAATAAAAACCCAGATAAATTACCTCGCATCTAAGGGACCCTATAATCGAAGTGAAATTGATCGATTTTTAACCCGCATTTTTCGCAAACTCGGCCTTCAAACAACTCGGTTTCAGCGGTCACATACATCTCGCTTCACTGAAGGAGCTTCCTACATACCATTTGCACTGAATGTCTAGCAATGATGCATAAAAATGTGGGTAAAAGTACAGAAAAGTACAGGTCTAGATACGCCGCTCGGTCTACTCAACTTCGGCTATAACGGATATTGGATATAACGGACGGTTTTTGTGGTCCCGAGGTGTCCCTTATAGCAGAGGTTGATTGCAGGTTATCTGAGGTAAAATTGACTACAGTAAATTACAATTGAGAAATATAATACAGAAATTCAGAAATACATTAAGAAATATAACTCTGCCTAATTCAAATTTTCACCTAATTCAAATAAAAAATTATGGTTCATTTAATCAAAATACGTGCAATTTACTTCGCATGTCTCATATTGGTCTTTCCGTGTTGTGTACGTGTCCTTTTGTAACATAAAAAAAATCGTGTTTCACTACATAATTTGTCATTCTTTATGTAATTGTCATCAAATCTTGTCTTTTATGTATAGAAGGGTTGACTTTCTGCCTTCTATTTAGCTCGCCGTCTGGAGGAGGGGTTTAGAGTTTCTATGCTGGAAAATGGTCAATAAATGTTTTTTCTCGGCCCGGTTGGCTTTGAGTTTTGAGGAGTTCACTGTATTACTGTTGAAACATGCATAAGTGGACACACAATTATAATCTTACCACTTCCGTCTCCATTCAAACATGTGCTGAGTGCGAGTTTGTAACCATGGCGACTGGTAAGGAACGGAGGAGAGAAAATGGTTGGCTTCTCTCCGATTTTCGCTTTTTTCTGCTGCTCCGCAAACTTGTCAATCTTCCAAACGAGCTGTGCACCGTAATACTTCTCCAAAGTTTTCACCTGCACAGGTTTATGATGAGTACTAATTACTACATAATTAATTAGCACAGCCATATTTAACTGACCTCAAGTTTTATCAGTTGGTGGAGTACACCACGACTAAAACAACAATCTACACTAGTCAAAGTACAAAACTGACATAACTGACAAAACTTGCACATTAAAGCTACCTAGTAATTGACAGTCAATTTAAAGCAAAATCGGACCCAATCTTAAACTGTAGGTCAAAACAATCTACTCTTTAAAACGCTGAAAGGAAACATACTATTTTTTAAAAAATGACTTACGTGAAGGAATTATTATCACACAATTTCACGTTCACGCCACTAACAATTCACTGTTACATGCATTTCACCATTTGCTAGTTAGACGGGCGCTAGCGCCCGCATTTCGGAAACGCATTGCACAAAAACAGGTGCGTTACCTCTTAGTTCAGATGTGTTAGTTTGTGATGAAATATACATGTTTGACAGCTCATGCATGAGTAGAGTGGTAAATATGAATTTTTATCTTAAAACTTGCCTAGTTTTAGTACAACACACTGAACATCTTACAGTAGCACTGTACTTCAATTTTCACTTTCGCAAATACGTGCAACACGCTCGTGGAATATTTTTGCTGTCGAAAATTATGTTAGTCTGTGATGTCATCAATAGTTGGGCTCGCTCGCCGTCGATTAAATTTTTAATCTACTATTTTATTATCAGAAATGCTTTTGCAGTATTAATTGTGTTAAAATGTATACTTTTTATAGGACTTGTAAAATGGGGTAGTATATGAAAATCATCCTGTCTTCCTTTAAGTAACTGCTCCTAATCTTAATCAAAGCAGAGGCTAGATCGATGTCAAATATGACTGTCAACTGTTATACAGACTGTATAAGCTTTGTCACACCTTGCTTATCGCCACTTGCAATTGAAAAGCCGTTAAAAGCTAAACATATTCTAATTTTAGAAGTTTTAAGCATCATTTAATGCTTACGATTTTAATAAACTTTATATCATCAGTTTCCTACTACGACTGGCGTGGATCATATGTACAGTATAACATCATTATAGCAAACCTGACCCGGGGATGGAGAACAAAGTACTGTATAACCAGGGCCTGTTTCAGCCTAAGCGAGGCCCGGGGAAGTGGGGCGTGTGAGGCCCCCTCGGGGGGGTGGGGGGTGGTGTTGCGCCAACCAGAAAATTTTTGAACTGCTAGAACGCCAGAGAAGCATTTTCGAAGAGTTAAAGGAAAGAACAATTGAAAGAAAAGCTGCTTTATTCTCAAGACCAGTCCTTAATACTTGTCAAATAGTCAAATCAAAAAACAACATCTTTGCGATATGTAATACCGTACGCTCACTTCCGTACAAGCCGGTGTTAGAAATCCCGAAATTGAAAACAGCTGAACATCGGCACCGAGTCGCACAAGCCAAACGGCGCACATGCAGCAAGAGAGAGAGAGGGAGAGAGGAGACAGTATGTTCGCATAAAGCAAAAAATGTTACCTCGGCGCGAGGCCCCGTGGAGGATGAGGCCCCGGGGAAGTATCCCCACTTCCCCCCCTGAAATAGGGTCTGTGTATAACAATCTATAAGCACACGTGCTAATCATATGTATATTACTACTAGATAGATGGACAAGTATGTGTTAATAATAAAGTGTACAGATAATGTACAATGTGTGGCTTCATAGATGTCAAGTACTTTCAGAAGATGCTGTGAAGTACCAACTACTTTGCAGTATATTCAACTTCAATAAACTAAAAATAATCGAATGTTTCATATTAGATTGAGCGTACACGTTCAGTCGTAGATTTACACAACTTGATTAGTAAAGTGAATACATCGTAATGCAAGCACTTGAGCCTGACAAAAAGTCTTCAATATGTAATAACCGAGTATGCTCTGTTCTAAGCTATTGTAGCAGTTAAATAAATGCTGAAACTTTGTTCTCTTTTGTGAGTATGCATTACTAGCGTGCACTACACACTAACCATGTTCCCTATAATCCTGTTACACGGTATTAATTCACTTATGACCTCAACTTGTTTGGAAGTCACAGGGAAAACAAACCAGAAATGGACTATGAAACTTGCTACTCCTACAGTTTACCCCATTATGTCTTGAGATGCAGTGGCTGCTCGTGTATAAGTACTGTGGAACTGCAGCACCCCCTATTTTCACTCAATATTATTGATAATATTCTATATCCTCTTCTTCTTCTTCTTCTTCCCAGCTGTTCTTTATCGAGGGAAAGAGCTAAAAAGAGACTTATTATATAGAATATTATTGATAGTATTCTATGTAATAAGTCTTTTTTCTTTAGTCCTTTCTTTATAGTTATACGGAACCGGAGAACGTGAGGGTAGTACTGTTTGCTTCACAGCCCAGCACAGTGCACTCCAGCAACGTGGTGTTTGGCTATTGTGTGCATGCTGACGTGCGCACATGTCTGAGCCGAGGTAGAGAAAGTACTGTCACTCACACAGTTTTTGTCAGTTGTCAGGTGTTTAATGTGATGGATCAAACTTGAACTGCGACAATTTAGGCTATTATAACCAAAAAATATTTTTTCGTTTAGGATTTTATCAAGTTCATCTATATTGTTTGTTTGTTTGAAATTACAATTACAAATTACAACATTAAAATTGCATATGTTTGTTTCGTTTTACACAGTATTAGAACAATGGCAAAAAATTTTCTGAACCAGCAGCCCCAGTAATTATAGCTACGAGCCGCCACTGCCTAGATGAAAACCAATGAAGAGACAAGTTGAAATTCTGATAAAAATGACAAGCATTTGGTAATTCCAGCTCACAAAGTTCAACTACTGGCAAAAACTTTAATTAACATCTAAAAACTTAATAACTAAGTGTCATTATTTTGCTGCACCATGAAAACTACTTGAACATTTCAAACTTGCCCTAGATTCAGATTCGTGAAACTGGGTGGAAAATTGCATAAATTTTTCTTCCTGAAACTTTGCATCATCGATGGCCGCACCCAGGCTTGTGCATAGCAGTGATAGGTGTTTCTACAAGAAAAGTATTTCAGCCAATGGCAGTACGATATTTTTAATACAAAAAAGAATACAGAATGATATAGCCAACGTCATAAGGCAATAATAAAAGAGCCTTGTGCAAAAATATTTATAAAATCTAATACAGCTCTGTTATGATTACGTTCACTATATCATTTGAAACAAAAAAAAATTGTTGGATTAGCTAACATGGTTACCATAGAATTTTTTCTAAATTTTACAACACACGCACACACATGTATGTTTACAACACACACCCAAATGCTATGCACACGCACGCACACACACACACACACACACACATATTAACACATGTATGTTTACAACACATACCCACACGCACACACATGCCATGCACATGCCACACGCACACACATAGCCACGTGCACAAGCGATGCACACACACACACACACACACACACACACACACGTTTACAACACACACCCACATGCTACGCACACACACACATACACACACTCATGTTTACAACACACACACACCCACACGCACACAGCCATGTGAACATGCGATGCAAACACACACGCCACACGCACGCACACACACACACACACACATGTTTACAACATACACACACAATCAGCCGAGTTTATTTGTCAGATTTTCTATCAGAATAAGCCTTTTCACAGTTTCATTGTGCGCACGCACAGTTGCTGCAGCTCAAAGGTTAAGTGTACCACAGCAACGCATCTTACGTGACGTGGGTAAAGCAAAGCCGTCTGCCACATCAGTTGTTTTATGTAGACTTCACTTAACTATGCATTAGTCTGCGTGTAGAGTGATTTACTAGCAGGATCTTGCTTGGGAACAAGAAAAATTGACTAGGTAACGTTCTAGTTATCTGTTAAAACTGTTACAATTACAATCGCTGATTACAAAAAGGCTGATTAACTGGCACATGAGAAATATGTGAAGTAACGCAATTTTTTGTATGAGAAATCTGTCCCGCACCACGACTTCATCTTCCTCGTGTTTTTTCATCTCATTTCGTTCGCTCTGGTGCTTGCAACCGAATCGGGAGAACGCACAAGGCACTCCGGCTTTAAGACAATCATTCGCCATGTGACTTTCCAACTGCAAAATATTTAATTAATCAGCTCAAGTAATTACAGCAACGAAGCTGAATAAAGTTGATAAGTTGCTCCATCATCAATCAAAAATCAACAAGATGAAAGTAACTTTTACAAACCAGGTAGTGCAAAAAAATCTGCCGTGGGTTTGTTTAGGATATTGTAAGGAAAAAATAATGGAATCGCTTGAAAATTAACACACTTATGTTACAAGTGTGAACATCAAAAAGATTTAGCTCATTCCTGAAATTAGATTTTTCCAAAGATACGGAAGTTTTAAAACAAGTAAAAAAATAAATGCGGAAAAAACGTATATTTTTTGCGCCACCTAATAGACTAAAAGAATATCTTATGTAATTTACGTTATTTTATTTCGAAAGTTTGTAGTAAGAAGTGACTGTTGTGACAATGCATAAATAAAATTTCTTCAAGTTTTTGGTTGTACAAAATTTTTTATGATTTTTTATCTAAAAGCCAAAAAATATAACAGGTAGGCACTATGTAAATATATTTAAATATCTGCTTGCATAGCAAAATCGTCCATAAGTCAGCAAATAAGCTTTTCCAGTTATTCACATATCTTGAATCTCCATTTCATGAGGATCATTTTGATACCAAGTTCATCGCTCTATGTTATTTCTAAGCTGAGATAGTACACATTGCAGTTGAGGTGCAGGCTACTCACTGAAAAACATAATCTTGAGAAAATCACTGTTAAAGTTGGCCATTGTTTTTTGTCGTGTTTCTACAAAACACTTAGCAACCGTAGGAAAGTGTGGTTGCTATGGATTTTTTAAGAGCACATTGAAGTTATGTTTAAATCCAGTAGATGGCTCTCCCTGACAAAGATCTAGGCAGTAGAAAAAAACCCAAGCAAAGTGACTGCTTCCACGAGGTAAACTCAGAGTTTGAAAATACGAGTTTTTTTTACAATTGCAGTACTAGTTTCTAATCAGAAAAATTGGTACGGAGTTATAAAATCAAATTTTTGAACATTTTCTTGATAACCTGAGGGTTAAAATATAAAAATCCAATATTTTTAGCGTGTGTTTTTTCAAAATACAAAAAATTGATATTTGACCAATTTTTGGTGGATTCTACTTTGAAGCACCATAATGTAGTTTTAACTATGCAGACTTAACTATGCAGACTTACGGACAATTTTGATTAGCAAACACACATATAGATTACAAACAAAATAACATGGTTGTCACGACATATAAGCACATTGGGTCAGATATTCTACATTTTTGTTTCTGAGACTTTTTTAAACATAATTAATCATATTACTGTTCACACAATTGAAAACTTTTACTATGGATTCAGAACTGACAGGTGCTCTTTTTGTAGCACCTTGACACCAATCATTTTGTCAATTATTATAAACCACAAAAGAGGTCGCACTCACGTCCTCGCGACGTATGTCCTTGGTGTTGCATCTGTTTGGGCAAGAGACCGGAAAGCTTGCGCAGTCGTTTAAATGATCCAGCTCTTTGTCGTACTGCACCATCTTGGAGCAGAACTCACAGGCCACGAGGCGTTTCACACAGTCACTCTTCGTGTGCTTCTCAAGGAATCGTCGTTCGAAGCGAATGCCACAAGCTTGAGGACAGAGTACATCAGCATATCGACATTTCTCATTGTGATCCTACAAAATGGTTAAAAGGAAAGGTGTGCTTTAAATTTAGCAAAAATCGTGGCCTTCCCTTTCATGAAGTGCAATGAAGCCTTTGCTTGTCTTCCAACTATCTCTCTCTCTCTGTCTCTCTCTCTCTCTCTCTCTCCCCTCTCTCTCTCTCCCCTCTCTCTCCCTCTCTCTCTCTCCCCTCTCTTTCTCTCCCCCTCTCTCTGTCACTCTCTCTCTCTGTCACTGTCTCTCTTTTTCCTCTCTCCCCCTCTCTCTCTCTCTCTCTCCCCTCTCTCTCTCCCTCTCCCTCTCCCTCTCCCTCTCCCTCTCTCTCCCTCTCTCTCTCTCTCTCTCTCCCTCCCTCCCTCCCTCCCTCTCTCTCTCTCTCTCTCTCTCTCTCTCTCTCTCTCTCTCTCTCTCTCTCTCTCTCTCTCTCACTCTCCCCTCTCTTACTTCTCTCACGACTTCATTATCAACATGACCTCACTTACAGACAGTTCTTTGTAGATTCCATTCCATTTGCACCCCCGTTGTTTCTGATAGCACAACACCTCCAGTGCATTGATCTCCTTTTGCAGAGGTTTGTTGACCAAAACCCGATTTCGATCAATTTGCACGTGGTCAATTGGACATCTCGGTACCACCCTAAAAACAAAATAATTAAGCATCTTTAAGCAATCAAAGCAAGAGTAATATGCTAAGTTTTCCAGTTGATTTAGTTTAATCTCAATCTTCTGTAAAATACAGTCAACCTCAGATATAAGGGATACCTCCGTACCGGAAAAAATCGTCCTTTATAGAGCCGAAGTTGTGTCACGGAAACCGAGCTGTTCGAAGGCCGAGTTTGCGAAAAATTGAGGTTAAAAATCCATCAATTTCACTTGAGTAACTTTTTTTTATATTTTCATCTAGTTACCCACGTCATTACAGCCACAAGACTCGACCGTAGTCCAAGGGAATACAGTCGGGCCCACGCGGGGTCTCGGCTTTTTAGGGCATAAAAAATACTTGTGTCATAGGGTCCCTTATATGCAAGGTAATTTACCTGGGTTTCTATTACGCGGGACCTGAAGATATCGTCACTTATAACCGAAAGTCCCTTATATCTGAGTACCTTATATACGAAGATTTTTACATAGGAAAAACGTTACGAAAAATCGGGACCGGTGTTGGTGGTCTCTTATAAGCGAGTGTCCCTTACAAGTGAGTACCTTATACCTGAGGTTGACCGTACGAAAATATGTGTAGCATATATTATTCCAAGTACTGTAAACAATTAATTCACTATTCAGACTGTTTACAGTTAAAAACATCTTTCAATCCACAAATCATTGGTCTTATACTCTGTTAAATAAAGATATTTGTCAACAAATACAAGTGAAAAGTCTTTGCATTGAGAAATCATCCAGTTGTAGGAAGCTAGTTGAAAGTACACCAACTTTTGTTAGTTCTGTACACCCTAGGTGTAAGAAACAAGTGGTTCAAAAGATTGGCACAATTAATTTCAAATGTGTGTGAATTTATGTTTAACTTTGATGTTATTTTTGTAATCATGATCAAATTTTTGCCGAGGACACTCCCCAAATGCTCGCCAAGTCTAAAAATCTGATGATAAATTGACTGCAAAATATCAATTAATATCAAGGTCAGTGACAATCAATTCCCTTACAAATGCAACAATGACAAACTTGAAGGTGCAAAAAGACACTAACCTCAAAAGTTCGGCTAAACATGCTGAACAGACATTATGGCTGCACTCGTCAAACTGCAGCGGATATCGGAGAATCTTGAAACACACAGGGCACTCGTATTTCTTATCCAACTCCCCATCTTTTAAGTACACTGTCGGTGTCTCTTCTAAGATGATGCTCTCTGAAGTAAAACTGTTGTTGCTGTTACTGCTCAGTGCCGATTCGTTACGCGGGCTCGAGCGGAGAGGAGGCAGTTTCGTGCCCGCTTCTTCGTCTAACGATGCAGGCATGTTCAAAAACGTTCTGGAACTTATTCAAATAGACTATTGTTTAGAAAAAAAAACAAAATGTGTCTGTTCCTTATCTTAACAGTAATTATGACAATTGTATGTGATGCAGGTGATGTATTGTTATGTGAACTCATAAAGAATGATAAATTCTCATAATACAGACAAATAAAAAACTAGAGAACCAAAAAAAAAACATTAGGTATAAATCATCCTTACTGATGCATTTACAGCCTACTAAAAATCAATAAAGTAGCAGCTGGATCACATAATAAATTTAGCAAAAAAACAGCAACAGAAATATGAAAGTTTAATTAGAAAAGCATACATAATTTAGACAAATATATTCGTAAGTGTTTAATTATATGACAAGTACATAAAAATTTGCATACCTTATCAATATACGTTTACATTTTCCAATGCACTTGCACGCTATACAATTCTACATGAGAGTGTTTCAAACTAACATGACAGTGTTTATCTGTTTGCTAGCACAAAGAACTTCTTTGTTTATGGATCCTGCCTTTTGTTCCATAGAGAAATCTATTTGTCGCATGACGACGCGCCATGACATCTGCCGTCACAACTTATCAATCGCCGATAGTTGATCAATTAGCGATAAATTATTTACAAACTGCCCTTGAACTTATGCTACCGCACGACTGAAGCGAATAAAAACCAACATGATGTAGGAAAAACTAACATAAACAGAAACGTACGAGAACCAATTAACAAATTTCAGAAAAAAAATGCAAAACAAAGCAAACTCCCATTATGAATAGGAGTGTCTGTTGTAGAATTAAAGATACAGTACAGTCAACCTCGGATATAAGGTACTCGCTTATAAGGGACACATGGTTATAAGGGACCACCAACACCAGTCCGGATTTTTCGTAATGTTTTTCCTATGTAAAAATCTTCGTATATAAGGTACTCGGATATAAGAGACTTTCCGTTATACAGACAATATCTTCAGGTCCCGCGTAATAGAAACCCAGGTAAATTATCTCGCATACAAGGGACCTTATGATCAAAGCAAAACTGATCGATTTTAACCTCCCAAACTTTGAACAGCTCAGTTTCCGCATTCACATACATCTCACATCACCGAAGAAGCTTCTTACATACTGTTTGTACTGAATGTGTAGCAATAATCCATAAAAATATGGGTAAAAGTACAGAAAAGTATGGTTCTAGATATGCCCTCGGTCTGACTCAACTTTTGCTATAAGGGACATCCGAATATAAGGGATGGTTTTTTCCGGTCCCCGAGGTGTCCCTTATATCCGAGGTTGATTGTACTTAGGGAAGAAGAAAAGAGAGACTGATCAGTCAAAAGTTCAAAAGGAAAGTTGCAATCTCTTCTTTACGATTAGAACAAAAACAAGATAAAACTTAAATTTCAACATGATTTATTCTTTTCATTGTAAAAACTTTTTAAGCAGCACTGCAAAAAATAAACTTTGCATTTATTACATATATTATGAGGAAAATATTAAAGCTCACCTTAGATATGTTTACATAATTTCAATATCTAACAACAGAGTGTAAAAATAGAGATCGAAAAATAGTTACAACATTACATATAAACATCTAACTATATTTTTAACATTTAATTTGTAATTACATAATGTGCATATTCTCTATACGTGTCAAAGAATACTGTAGAAAAGATAATTAATGTAAAATCTCATTACGTTTTTTGTGTAAATTGCATGTTTTTTCTCTACATAAATTTCTCTCCAAAATGTATTCACTCACATAATAAAACCCGACTGAATTGACTACCAACCAGACTTGCTCTCACCAGTTAAGAAATGTGTGCTTGCATAGCAGAATCGTCCATGAGTCGGCAATTAAGTTTTTCTAGATTCACATATCATTGAGGTGCAGGCTGTGCACTGAAAAACCTAATCTTGAGAAAATCACTGTTAAAGTCAGCCATTGTTTTTTGTCGCGTCTCTACAAAACACTTAGCAACCGTACGGAAATGTGGTTGCTATGGACTTTGCGATAACACGTTCAAGCTATGTTTAAATCCAGTAGATGGCTCTTAATGATGAAGATCTGGTATCATCAACAGAAAAAACCCGAAGCAAAACGACTGCTTCCACGAGGTACAATCGGAGTTCCAAAATACAAGTTTTTTTACAATTTCAGTGCTAGTTTCAAGACAGAAAAGTAGGTAACGAGTTATAAAATTAAATTTTTAGTATTTTTGCACATTTTCCTGATAATTTGATGCTAGAATATAAAAATCCAATATATTTAGCATTTGTTTTCATAAAAAATTAAAAATCGACATCTGCTTTGAAGCATCATGACGTAGTTTTAACTATGCCAACTTAAGGATGGTTTTGTTTTGCAAGTGCACAAATTATGAATACTTGTATGTGCCAAAAACCTGGCTCAACCCTGTTTGTATTTGTTGATAAGGGCCTGTCCTTTGTCCCTGCGCTTTGACAATCGTTGACCGATTTTCTGCTTCACAACCTGGAGAGTTGTCAAAGTGTTTCCAGTCGCAAGGACAAGAAAAATGATGCTCAACACAAACACCTAGAACGATAATTGACAAATGTGACGAAATGTCTCATGCGTATAAAGACGCATTGTTCTAAAAACTCTGTTAACTTAATACAACTTTAATGGGTATTACATTTATGGGAGTGGCTATCTGTACATTTGTTGCAAGCTGCTGCCATCTAGGCTTAGTATTGTAAACAATTCACATATTCAGGGCTCCCACAGAATTTTAAAATAAATTTCTCTGACTTTTCCCTGACCAAATATTAATTTTCCATGACCAAGGTAAGCAGAAATTGCATTACCAATATACATATTCAAAACATTTTTGTGTTTTTTGTGTATGGACATTCATACACATACTGATATATAATGTGTCAACACAATTGCAGTAGTGCTAACAAAATTACACTAATCACATTAAATAAACTTTTTTAATTCAATCATTATTTTTGGAACAGAAACCGAAACTGGGGGCCTGCCACGGCAAAAGTTTATTTGAACGCGAATCGCTGGGAAATATGTTTGGAAAATGTCGGTAAAAAATGGAAAAGTGTTCACGGTGATGAATTCTGCAACCCTTTCCAATTTCCCTGACTATTCGCCCCAATTCTATCATTTTCCCCGACTTTTTGCCAAATTAGCTTTTCCCCTGACTTTTCCATGACTTCCCAGGATAGCTTGTATTTTATCGGATTTTCCAGCTATGATTTACGTCCATTGTGGTCATATCGCATCACGATTAGATTGAAAACGTGCAATTTCATTATTGGCATCACGAAATAGTAATTTCCTGGCAGTAAAAGCGTTGAATTCTAGTTTGTTCTATTGCGTCAGAGTCTGTTATGGTCCTAAAAGCGTATGATTGATAAAAGCAAAATAGGCTACAGGCGACCAATGCCAGTAAAATAATTCATTAGTTTAACCCTCCAGTTTACATGCTGAAGGGAATCGCAAAGCATTTGCAAAAGTAGTTAATGCTAGAGTGGCTAAACTAAGAATCCCTAGTTACTGGGTCTTTGCTAATAAGACACACTATATATGTAGATGGGAGTGTGTTCCTCGGTTATAAATGAACTGTTGGTTATTACGGACTCTTATTCCTCCTACTATGACGGGAGTTTATAACCAAAAACAGACCATTAAACCAAAATATTGGAAATGTTATGTTTAAAAAAAGGTTTTAGTGAAATAATTAAAGAACTAGCAAAACCCCAGCAAAACATTTTGCGTATGGATCAACTTATAATCAACAATGCGTGAACATTCGACCTAGTGTTGGTTTGTTTATCTAACACAAAGCCAGCAGCAGCTTTTACTGAATTAAATTACAGGCAGAGTATAATGGATGACGTCAGAACAAAGGCTTTGTGTCAGCAGTGTACCAAGTGAGAATTGCCGAAATGGAACCTCTAATTAACTCGTCGCCACTCCTCTTGGTTGAGGTTTCCTGAAACATAGCTCACACTGTCATGTAGCCCTGTTCCCCCTCTTTCTCAACGGCTACATACCTCCTTCCAAGAGTCCCACCAGGCGCCGCTAGAATGTTTTTTCTACAGGCTGTTTGGCCAAAATTTCGAAAAAATCGGGAGTTGGGTCTGGGAAAACGTCCGTTACGGAGCGCTGTGGCCCTCTCGCGAATTCTAAATATGCCTACTACACCCACCGTTGAACCTATCCATAGCCGGCACCATCCCCGGTCCATTCCCATTCTTCAGAAATAAGGGTATAAGTTTTGCAAAAAACGGCTGAAAAGGCCATTTTTAGAGGTTTTTCGCTCTCCATTCATCTGGGTGGGGCCGATTCAAAATATAAACCCCCAATGAGTTCATACTAGATCGAGACCTTTCATTTGATATATAGATCGTTGCAAATGGCCGCCATCGAAGCCTCAAATCTTATATATATATATATATAAAAAACATAAGACCGTAATTAATACATAGAAGATGGCAATGAAGTTATTTTTATATCGGATGCCTACAGTCAACCGTCACGTGAAAGGAGGATGTATTTGACTGCAGTTCAATAAAGTCACCCTACTGCGAAATTTACACTAATGGCTCATATGCAGGAAAATCTCGTGCTTTCGCTTGCTCACCTTAATGAAGCACCTGAATTTTAATCAACTTACCTGCCATTCTGTACACTGCGGATGATAACTGAGATGGTACAGCGTGTAAGCGTTGTACGTTTGGAATGCCTAGAATGAGAAAAACATTCGAACAAAGCCATAATGCAAACAGGAACATATCAAGTCAACTATATGTAATGAGCACTGAAAAAGTTGTTAGTGACCACTGGTCAGTTACCAAGTAGACAATCTAAAAGCAGAAAAAAGCCAAAAAACCAATAACGGTGATATTAAATGACTAAACGTCTATGCAGAAGGGCTGATAAGAAACTTCTAACTCTAGTTGTTAGTGGCCACTGGTCAGTTACCAAGTAGACCATCTAAAAGCAGAAAAGAGCCAAAAAAACCAATAGCGGTAATATTAAGTGACTAAACGTCCATCCAGAAGGGCTGATGAGAAACTTGTAACTCTTGTTTGCTTTTTTTAATGTTTTTTAGCCAGCTGCCAAGCAAGCATTACTGATTTCAAACTTTCTGCTTGAGGAGCATTAGAGTCAAATTGTATTGGGGTTTTCAAAGTGCAGAAACATCTCCACAATCTAATTGTGTGCGTGCAAACCAAAACCGTCCATAAGTCATCACAATTAAGACTACATTATGACGCTTAAAAGTAGAATGCACCAAAAATTTGCTCAAATGATAATTTTCGTTTTTTACAAAAACGAATGCTGAATATACCGGACTCTTATATTCTAGCATCAAATTATCTAGAAAATGTTCAAACAATACTAAAAATATAATTTTGTCACCCCGGCTCCAATTTTCTGGCTAAAAACTAGTACTGCGTTTGAGAAAAGTTTTATTTTCAAACTCCGATAGCAGCTCCTGGAAGCAGTCATTTTCTTTCTGTTTTTTTTTCTGTTTCCAAGCTCATATCTTTGTCTGGAACAGCCATCTAGTGGATTTAAACATAACTTCAATGTGTTCTTGCAAAGTCGGTAGCAACCAACATTTGTGCGGTTGCTAAGTGTTTTCTAAAAACGTAACAAAAACAATGACTAACTTTAACAGTGATTTTCTCAAGATTATGTTTTTTAGTGCATAGCCCGCATCTCAACTTCAATGTGGATTATCTCAGCTTAGAAATAACACAGAGCGATGAACTTGGCATCAAAATGATCCTCATGAAATGGAGATTCAGGATACGTGAATAACTAGAAAAGCTTAATTGCCAACTTATGGACGATTCTGCTATGGAGGCACACAATTATCTATTGTCAGTTTACCAATAGAAAGAAGCAGAGCAGAGTGATACTGACAAACCTCACTAAATCAATAACGAACATCATTAGATGCACAGCGAGAACAGACTAATGCCTGGTTCACACTCCATCACTTTTGAGAAATTTTGAAATCTTCATTTGAAAAAAATCTGTTTTTATAACTGATTCATTTTATTGTATAACTTCTATGTGAGCTGCTGAAATAATAAATAACAATGGCAAGCACAAAGCTTCTGTCATTTTACAAACACACATACAGTATGTCTTAGCTTAACGACGCTAATAAGTTCCAGCAAAACACAATGTTAAGAAAACGTCGTTAAACGAAACCAAAATGCCCACAGAAAGTAACGTAAGAGCTGAGATATGTTCGTGAGGCACAAATCAATGCTGCTTAAATCATATAAATTAAACGTTATTTGAGTTTCACTCGTGTTTCTACTGATTAATTTCTTTCTGTTTGCTTGAAGCCACCTGTGTATCTTAACTTACCTAGCTAGGGATTTCTCTTTAGTTAACGTTTCGATTTAGGCAGTGATTAAACAATAAACACTGCAGCAGAGTCAAAGCCAAGCCCTGGACCGATCTTGGGAATTTTATCTAGTCTGGTTGCTATAGCAATTGGTTGCAGACAAAATTCCTTGCTCCCTGGTCTGGCTTGATACAAATTGCTAGTATTTAATGGTCAGTTGGGAAGCAAAAATGTATTTACTTGTATAGTAATTGCACTGTTTACGTTACTAGTGTGTTTTTAGAAAAGAATAACGCAGTATGTACCATTTCAACGCATCAAATTAAGAAAAAAGTTGCTGATGAAATAAAAATTGACTTCGAGCAAAGTAAAAAAATCGTTGTTAAAACAAAACAGTGCGTCGTGAAGTGAGAAAAACGTGTCAAATGTTCAGTGCAGTTAAAAAGGAACGTCGCTAAATGGAGAGTCGTTAAGCGGGGACTGTACATTAATAACTAATGAATTTTAGAACAACGCTACGGATGCAGAAGCCAATATCCTCCTCAAAGCATGCAATTTTAAGGACAAAAGAGACAAGCGAGTACTTATGCCATCTTCATTTAGATGATGCATTCATATCTGTTCTTGGTTAAGACGCATCTACTGGTTCACTGTCTCATCTTAGAAAATTATTATTAATAACTAGATTTCAGTCCTGCCACACCCACAGGCAATATTACAGTGGAAACAGGAACTCTGTGTTTAGTAATAAAAATCAGCACAAATAACAGAAATAACATTTTGTTATTGTTGATTTATTTTAAGTAATTGCCAATGTTTTCATAGGTAAGTACTGTGGCTGAAATGCTGGATCACAGTTTGCAAAGGGTTAAACTTTATGCAAACAAACAAACAAGCATCTATAAACAAATATACACAAATGCCAGTTTGAGAGCTTCAATGACTCCTGTCGAAGTTTCGCATGAGCCAAAATGATTCACGACTCACTGGACGGTAGAAAAAGTGAAGAGGAAAAAAACTAAAACTTACGTATCCCAGAAATAAAAATGGAAGAAGAAAAGAGAGACCTTTCCACATCCACACGTGAAATCCATCTGAAAAATGGAAATCGTGAAACTCGTCAGACTGGCTAATTCTGATAAAATTGGCAAAGTGATCATGTATTTACCCAATTCCGTTTATCATGCAGCCTCCCTCCAAAACTATTGATATAGTTCTAGGGAAAAAAACCTTCAGAAGCAAGGAACAGCGTGAAAAAGAAAAGTTGGTACGGTTGCAACAATTAACCAAGAAATAGCACGAAAAATCAACATTTATAAATGAAAAGTCAAAGTCTGTCTGTCTCTCCGCCTGCTCACATTGAATTTCAATAATATCTGATGACAAAATGTGATATAGAACAAGGAAGAACAGCATCTTTTGGTGCTGATTAATTGAAATTAAAAGAAACCACTTTTTTGGCTGATTAGATTGATGGGAAAACTTTGCTTTAATTCATAATTTGTAAACAGAACATCACGAGACCCAATTAGACCAGAAAGGTCTTAATTTAACAACCAAAAACCATTTCACATTGTAGAGATATGTGCGCCAGAGATGTGTGGACCCACTTATTTTGGGTCCGCAAAGAGCGGTTCCGTGGATAGAATAGAACAACTAGGTGAGCAACTCAGCAGGGATCCCACACAAAAAGCAATAATAACAAATAAAAAAACAGAACAACAACAACAAAACTTGAATAAGTTTTCCAACTTTGAAGGAAATATATCCGGGGCTTCGTGGGTACGCAAGGAGTTTGGGACTGTCGAGTTTAGAAACTTGTGAGAGATAATGTGGTCAAGTGTGTTGGTCCAACAGCTGCATCTCGAACATTAAAAGTTCATGCCATCTGCTTAAAATGAACTAAAACTAGATCGTAGTGAGTTTGCGTGAAGTTAATAACAACTTCCTATTCGATCAATTATGGAATTGCATTCAGAGTTACCCACCTACTGTTATATCCATGTGATGTCTTTCTCCAAGAGCACGAAGTCTATATAGACATCCCTTCTGGTACTGATACTGCATTATCTGTACAAAAGCTGCAAACACAAATTTCATTCAAGTTTGTGATGTTTTATTGTAAATACGACATGATTAGCATTGCCAGAAGTCCTTTATATTTTCGTCTCCTCCCCCGTACTGGCCTTTCGGGGACACCCAAATGTCATGTGTTTAGTTCATTTAAAAATTTAGTAATAAAAATATATTTTCCAATGATTTCCTATTTTCAGAATTTGTTTTAGTTATCTAGGTCGCCTTTATTACCTAACAATAATATTCCTCTGTTGTTTGTATTAAATAAAATGTCCAAATGATTTTACTCTTACAGATTTTTTAGCTTGTAATTCTATTAAACTCGTAACCCATTCAAATCCTTGCATTATGTTTTAAACTCATGTCTCTACCTTTATATAACATACATGTTTGTGTGTGTGTGTGTAGACATGTATAAACTTGTATGTATCACAATATACAGAGAGATTTTAAGAGTGTCCCGTATTTCTAATTTTCTAATCTGGCAACCCTAGACATGGTTGCTGAGGAAATCTGGCAACCCTAGACACGGTTGCTGACGAAATCTGGAAACCCTAGACATGGTTGCTGAGGAAATCGGGCAACCCTAAACATGGTTGCTGAGGAAATCGGGCAACCCTAGACATGGTTGCTGAGGAAATCTGGCAACCCTAGACATGGTTGCTGAGGAAAGTGTTAGCGTGTAACATGTAGCAGATCAGTTCAAGAAGTACAGTGTCGCAAATCGATTGTTCATATTGGATTCGCGAGGAACGTAAGGCACACTAAGGTAATTCCCGTTTGACCGTAGAACAATTGTACTTCTTTTTGGTGGAGCCACTTTACCAGTTGGCATAACAAGACAAGAGGTACTTGCGAAAAGCAGAAACGGGGGGGGGGAACATGTTTCTAGTTAAAATTTTGTCAAAAGAAAAATTTTTTGTGATTATTTACACTTTTATAAGTGTAAACAAATCGTTTGGAGTTTTTTGATTAATTAGTGTGTCAGAGGCGTTTCGTTTTCGCCTTCCTGCATTTGTCTTGCAGGGCATCAGATCACCTGGTGGAACCGGCGCTTATTTTGGATACCAGAAGGCAACGCCCATCCCCCCTTGCAAGGAAATGTTTCTTCGCTAAAGTTAAATGTAAAAAGATTCATCAATTATAAATCGTAGAAGTGTCTCTGGCCTACTATAGGAGATTTTTTTACACGTGGCATTTTTTATTAGTTAGGTAAATCAGTGTATCAGTCACCTAGTCAAACATAATTTTGGTTTCGACAACATACGTTACCAAGCGTTTAAACCTTAAAGCGAGGAAAAACTAAGAATATGTGGCATTACGTGAGCTCAAACGGAAAAACTAATCTCGTAAGGAAAAACATACGCGGAAAAAAACAGTTCAGAATTATTCTATTTTCAAAACGAGTTCGTCTTAGTGATGAGTTTCTTACTGCCCTGTGAATGAATAGCATGCATAAACAGAAGGTAAGCTAAGAATAAGCCTGTGAACTGCATACCCTATTGTTCGATTTCTTACAGTTCGAACCTTTGGATCACTTATAATGTTAGTACTACTAGAAAATTAAAAGTGCCCCAGCATTTTGCATTGACGAAGTTTTTTGCTTACCGTAGGGGCACCGCATCATCGAGAATACGTGCCGAAAATGTACTGTAATCATTTCAAAGTCATTTTACGCAAAAATACTTTTAGTCTTCGCCAGCGAGTTTTAAATTCAAGCAATGAAGTCATACGCAGTATTATTCTTAATACTGATGTCATTTTAACTTCGAATATTTTTGCCCATTGGGAATATACATTTAGCAACCCTTTTTTACATACTTTAGCTTAGTAATTCTCTGTTCTTTGTGAAATACTTATTTTACTTGTCTTATGGCAACATTTTTAATTGTGATTTTTAACTATGCTTTGTTTATCATTCTCTGGCACTTTTTACGTAGTGAAATAAACGTAAAATAAATAATAAATAATAAGAAATATCCAATCAGACCAAACACGAGAGTACAGCATATGGTTAAATACAGTAACAACAGGGTCAAGGAATGCTTTCAAATTTGCTAAAATGAATTCGGGTGTTTTTACAGTCGCTCATATAACCTAATAACTTCAAGTTAAAGCACTTCTGCGCTCACGGTTATGAATTAACTGGATTTAGCATTCTAAATCTAGCCATTAAGTTAGCTGGCACAAAATGTACTCTCAGTAAATCAATGAGCTACGTACTTAAATACATGGCGAACCACATAAACTGGTTTCGAAATTCTCGATAAACAACACCGTCCGGCCTGAAAATAAACAAACATGTTTACTAAGAAGAAAAACAATAAAATCGCATGGAGATTAAACTTAATTAAGAACTGTCTATAACATATTACTGATCAACTTTTTATGTCGCAACAAACTACCAATATTCAGGGCCATTATCATTAACCAATGGGGTAACTAGCCTATAGCCTAGGGCACCCAAGTTTGAGAGGCGTTACATTTTAGAAAAAACTCTTATTCTCCTCGGAAAATGGGTATACTTTCATATTCATGTAAAGTGCGCATTTTATAACACACCACAGGCAATTGCTGTGCTGTTCTATATAAATGCCACACAACAAACAGGTGCAAAGTATTACACAACAAGCAGTTGCGCAACCTGCTTAAATATAAGTCCCATGCAAATACATGTAATTATAATGACTACGTAGAAACTAGATTATTAGTGTTTCTAATACACCACAAGTAATTTTTTAATCTGCTCATTACACAAACAACCATGAATTCGCAGTAAAGATGGGCGGGACTGAACTATCAGCATAGGGCGTCGTAAGATGGTGATACGTCTCTGTCAAAATTGTTACATCACACGGAAATGTCTCATAATCGAGTTTCATAATGTCTAATACATAATGTAGTAACATAATGTCTCACACACATTCGTTACTGTTAAAGAAAATGGTACTGCAATAGGATAAAGAAGCAAAGTCTTGTGGCAGGAAGATAGATGGTAAGGTTATGCAGGGGCATAGCCAGGTTCTAAAACTAAGGGGAGCAAGTACATTAAAAATGGCACTGTGACACATGCCAAACAATTGCGTTGATTATACATTTTAATTTTCTGTTTAAAATCAAAACACGGGGAAGACACAGGTTTAAAGGAAGTACATAACTGCTATTATGTTGAGTTAAAAAATTGTTGAAAAGACGCCCATTTTGTAAAATGTGCTCAGGGAGTGATTGGTCCCCTCACTCCCTACTAGCAATGCCACAGAAGTTATGCCATGTTTAAATAACTAAGTTTAGACGATTCAAAATCTGCGTACCAAGTTATGACAATTCCGCTAAGAACGAGAGATATATAATGATGAGCCAACCACCAGCCTTTGATACGTGAACCATTTACTCTGAGTATGCTTTCACGAACAGACAATGTACTGTAGTACCAAACCAATAGGTAATGCAGAAGAGCGTCTATAAAACTATAAAACATACAAATCTTTATGTCATTATGTCGTAATTATAGCTTCTTATATGTTTGCTTATATAGCAAAATCGTCCATAAGTCTGCAATTAAGCTTTTCTAGTCATTCGCACATCACGAATCTCCATTTCATGAGGATCATTTTGGCACCAAGTTCATTGCTCTATGTTATTTCTCACCCAAGATAATCACGTTGAAGTTGAGGTGCAGGCTGTGCACTGAAAAACATATCCTTGAGAAAATCACTGTTAAAGTCAGCCATTGTTTTTTGTCGCCTTTCTACAAAACACTTAGCAACCGTACAAACGTTGGTTGCTATGGACTTTACAAGAACACATTGAAGTTATGTTAAAATCCAGTAGATGGCCCTCCCTGACAAAGATCTGGGCTTGGCAGCAGAAAAAACCGAAAGCAAAATGGCTGCATTCAGGAGCTACGAACGGAGTTTGAAAATATAAAGTTTTTTACAATTGTAGTACTAGCTTCTAAACAGAAAAGTGCATACGGGGTTATAAAATTAATTTTCAGTGCTTCTTGAACATTTTCTTGATAATTTGATGCTAGAATATAAAAGTCAAATATATTTAGCATTTGTTTTTATAAAAAAACAAAAAGTTAACATTTGAGTCACCCTACTTTGAAGCATCATAACGTAGTCTCAACTATGCCGACTTATGGACGGTTTTGGTTTCATAACATCATAATAATTTCAAATAACTGTATAACAACAATATATTATATAATTTAGTACTACAATTAGGGCAACAAGAACATAACCGTATAGTCGAATTTTGCATTCTTTTGTAGTATGATGATGTAGTAAAGTTACTGTCCATGTGTGCGAAATAAAACAATTCTTATTCTTATTATTCTTACTCATATGGTAAAATAATCTTAGTATATTTAGCGTGCAATAATTTTTTGCAAAAATGGATCAAATAGTTCATTTAGTAGATAAACCAAAGTAAGCATGGCCTACAGTAGAGATTTATCCAAAAACTAACACACATTGTTATTAAGGGATGGATATAATGCAAAACAGCTTCGCGTTTAGACACTGCGCGGCAAAGAAGTGAAAAATGGCAGTTACCGGTAATGGAATACCAGAGCAGTGACAGACAGGGTCAAACAGCAGACGGTCAAAATCAATTTGAATCGCTCATATTCATCTTTGTACTTAAACCTAAAACACAAGTACAAAGTTATCTGGAGGTCAAAATCAATTTGAATCGCTCGTATTCATCTTTGTACTTAAACCTAAAACACAAGTACAGAGTTCTCTGGAGGTCAAAATCAATTTGAATCGCTCATATTCATCTTTGTACTTAAACGTAAAACACAAGTACAGAGTTATCTGGAGTTATTAGAATTAAAAATGTCCACCCCTGGTGGTGAAAATTATTTACAATAGATGAATACAAATGCTTTCAAATCAAACTTCATTTCAAACATATTCAAGGTTAATTTTGTAACTAGCACATATCAAAAGCTACTGAAAATATTTACTACTATTTCAAACTGAAGTTTCAAAAGGGAAAAGTCTAAGAAAATATAGAAATTGCTTAACAGTACCAAATTTGCTCTAAAGATTTCCCACATTGTAGTGTTTGCAGTAAACAAGTTCTGTACCAAATTTGCTCTAAAGATTTCTCACATTGTAGTGTTTGCAGTAATCAAGTTCTGTACCAAATTTGCTCTAAAGATTTCTCACATTGTAGTGTTTGCAGTAATCAAGTTTTCGATATTTCATTTGACAATGTTTATGTAAAATAGATGAAACCATAGAACCTTGTAATGCTACATTATAACACCAAGTGCCAATTCCACAATAGTTTATTAGTAAAATTTATGCAACTGTCGTCCCTTTTCACAAATTCTTTGCAAATTTGTAACAAATTTAAACTAATTCATTCCTATTTGCCAAAAGCAAATGGCTTTGGTATTTCAAGTTGAATACGTAGTGATGTTATTTCTGTGCAGACAAACTGAAGGGCCGAGACAAATAAAAAAAATCATCCGACATCATTTTCTTTTGCTGATGTGAAATAAACTGACTAATCACAACCACGAACTGGTCTTAGATGAACTAATGACAATTAAAATTAGAATTGGAAAGTATCTCTGGGAAACACAAAATGTTTTAAATGTTAACAGCTGTAGAAATGTTGAGAAAATCTTAATGATGTATGCAGTGTTCCAAATGAAATAGAGCACTAATAGCTACTGCAAGTAATATATATAGTATAACAATATACTATTAGTGTGGCCAATAAAAATATGTGTGTGCTTGCATAGCAAAATCGTCCATAAATTGGCAATTGAGGTTTCCTAGTTATTCACATATTCTGAATCTTCATTTCATGAAGATCATTTTGATACCAAGCTCATCACTCTATGTTATTTCTAAGCTCAGATAGTCCATGTTGAAGTTGAGGTGCAGGCTATACACTGAGAAACCTAACCTTGAGAAAATCTCTGTTAAAGTCAGCCTTTCTTTTTGTGGAGCTTCCACAAAACACTTAGCAACCGCACGAATATTGGTTGCTACAGACTTTGCAAGAAGACACTGAAGTTTAAATTCAATAGATGGCTCTCCCTGATGAAGACCTGGGCTTGGAAACAGAAAAAACCGGAAACAAAATGACTGCCCTCCACAAGCTACTATTGGAGTTGGAAAATGCGAGTTTTTTACAATTTGGTCTCAATGAAATTAGGGTTACGAAATTAGATTTTTGGTATATTTTGAACATTTGCTTGATAATTTAATGCTAGAATAGAAAAGTCCAACACATTTAGCATTTGTTTTTATAAAAAACAAAATTGACATTTGACTAAATTTTTAGTGCATTCTACTTTGAAGCATCAAAACGTAGTTTTAAGTATGCCGACTTGTGGACGGTTTTGGTTTGCAAGCGCACATATGATGTTACATTGTGTAATTATGATCCCAGAATGCGGAAGCCCATGTTTGTTATATCATATCTGCCATATTTCTAGTGCAGCGTTTCTTTTGGAACTCCCAGTATACGGAATTGTAAGTGCAACAGCATAATCTAGCTATCCTACCTGTCGCTTTTACTGAGCAGTGAAACGTTTACATTTCCGAGTATAATGTTCAAGTACAATCTGAAAATAATAAAATAATGAATACGGTCAATTACTACTGCTAAACAAGTGAATAGAAATTTTACGAAAAAGGCAGATATCAAACACAACAAAATTAATATATGTACTATCTTTATTTGCATATTGTCGCATATATGCACTCAAATACAAATAATAGAATAATATTACGATTGATAATACAATACAATGGGTTAATATACAGGGTGTCTATAAAGTCTCTTTACAGTTTTAAAAATTTATTATAAAGGCAGTTGACAAGAATTGTTAACTAGATTTGTTCTAATGTAATCAGTGGTTGTCAAAGTTTTTTTAACTCATTTAATACACCTCTATATGGGCACCATTAGTTGCGCGAAGCACATCAAGACGGCACTTGATTTATTGCCATGTTCGCTGTAGCGTAGCCTCATCAATGGTGGCGATGGCATCAGAAATCCTTCAAGTCAGTAATGTCCCGTATCTTTGTTCGATACACGATGTCTTTCACATAACCCTATGGATCTCTTCCATACTTAGTTCTGTAGTTTCGCTGAGTCTGCACATACGATTTTGTCTCAATAAACCATGATACACACCCGTGCCTTCTCTTGAGGGGTACCCATTTTTGAGGTTTCAGTTAATAATACCCTTCTGGAGAATACCAACAGTTAACAATACCAACAGGAGACCAACATAAAATGCAAAATTTCAATGTGATCTGAAACTTAAATAAACACTGAATGAAACAAAACAAATCTGTTAAGATATCTTGTCAACTGCCTTTGTAATAAATTTTTAAAATTGTAAAGAGACTTTACAGACACCCTGTATATAAATAATTAATCAGTCAGCAATGTTAGTAATATATTTTTAATTTCACTGAGAATGAAGCCGGGAATTTCTATTTCGTTTAATGTTGACCAAAATAGCTCATGGGCAACGTAATCATAGGGCGAAAACCGGCGTATTTTATAATATGGGCTGCTGTACATAAGCATTCAGTTTTTCCTGAGTGTAGTAATACTAGCGTGATTGTTTAAAATCGACGTGTGTGTTTAAAACAGAATTATCTGACATATCAATGCATTTTAACAGCTTTAGCGTTCGGTTATCAAAGAAGCTCACAAGTGGCTTCGCATTGGCAAAACGTATCGTCAGGCTGCGATGTGCACTTCTTAGTATTTCCAAGATTCGTTGTAATGTTTTCTGAATTCAACAGATAACAGATTTATGTTAAGATCACTTAAATCAAATATTGATGCACTGTAGTACGACCGTAGAAACACGAAATTAGTTTCAGTAGTACCTGCTTATAGATAACATGTCTTAAGAAGCATAGTAATGAGCTTACAGAAGTAACAAAGTCCTGTTTACTGCGCTTAATGTCTGGTAACTGATCTAAATCATAAGTGACAATGTGGCCCAAATGATTTACACTATCAGACTTGTTTCATTAATATTTAAGTAAAGCATGTTTGTTCTAAACTATACACATTTGGTTTTTTCCAGATTAAATAACATACTGTGTTCTGTAGCGAACAAATCATGAACAGTAACGGTAAATCAACAGAGCTTTACAAATTTTTCATTGAACACATTGGCAGTAAGACAGTATCTCATGTGGCTGTAAGACTGCATCTCACGTGGCTGAAAGACTGCATCTCATGTGGCCGTAAGACTGCATCTCACGTGGCTGAAAGACTGCATCTCATGTGGCCGTAAGACTGCATCTCACATGGCTGAAAGACTGTATCTCATGTGGCCATAAGTGTCTCTCACGTGGCTGAAAGACTGTATCTCATGTGGCTGTAAGACAGCATCTCATGTGGCTGAAAGACTGTATCTCATGTGGCTGAAAAACTGCATCTCATGTGGCTGAAAGACTGCATCTCATGTGGCTGAAAGACTGTATCTCATGTGGCTGCAAGACTGTATCTCATGTGGCCGTAAGACTGTATCTCATGTGGCTTTAAGACAGTATCTCATGTGGCTGTAAGACTGTATCTCATGTGGCTGCAAGACAGTATCTCATGTGGCTGTAAGACTGTATCTCATGTGGCTGCAAGACAGTATCTCATGTGGCTGTAAGACTGTATCTCATGTTTAGAATGTCATTGCAAAAGACTATGCAATCAGAAGCCAAATAGATTATGAATAAACAGACCAGTAAAGAAACTGATTCCGCAACTTATGCATTGATTATATATTTACAAAAGCCAAATAGGTAATGAATAAACAGACCTGAAGTAAAGAAATTGATATAGTAACGAATAGCTAAGTGTTTGAAAATAAAGTTAAAGGAATTGAACTGCTTTGCACATTAAGATAAGGCTTATTAGGGTACGTAGATAAACTATTTGTTATTAGCAAGTCCCAGTTATTTGGCTTCTGTTAGCTACTTAATTAGTGCATAATAGGCTCTGCTTATATATAAACTGGTGGTATGTTTTTGTAAATTTACCAGTGATGATGACAGCAGCAGCCTGCCGAAACATTTGACATGATTTTAACTATGCAATCACTTTAATTACCAATAAAACAAGGAAAGCAAAACTCACCCATTTTTCTTCGGAAGCGTTTCATCAATATCACGTATCTGAACCTTGCGATTGGCGATTTCTTTATTGAGTGTCTTTATTTGCGTATCAGAATCATCTGCCACACTGCAAAACAAATAAACAATAACAAATAAACAGTAAACAAACAAACGAAACGTGTTCAAGTTACTAAAAAAATACACTCGCACCAACATTGGTGGCATTTTAAACTAAATTTGCACAAGTGATAACCAGCTGTCAGGCAATAAACAGGTTTTATTGGGAATTGAATAAATATCCCATCAACCTATCAATTAAAATAAGAGTCATTAAGTATTGGCTACATTTAGTTTCACTACCAGATAATAGACTGCATTAGGAAACTTATATTTTGTCTAAACAATATAATTTATCGTGGTATCTAGGGCTAACAAAAATACTGTCTGATATTAATCTTGTGTTTTTATTAGAAAATAATATAGTGCCATTGTACATGAATACTTTGTATATTGCTGAAGTAAGGTTACAAGCATGTTATAAATCAGAATAAATGAGAAACAGTGAAAAAGAGAGAGACAGCGAGGAAGAGAAAGAGAGAGTGAATGAACGAGCGAGAAAGACGAGATGTGTGAGTGAATAAATCAGAAACAGTGAAAAAGAGAGAGATAGTATGGAAGAGAAAGAGAGAATGAATATGAATGAGCGAGAAAATCAGAAACAGTGAAAAAGAGAGAGACAGCGAGGAAGTGAAAGAGAGAATGAGTGAATGAGCGAGAAAATCAGAAACAGTGAGAGACAGCGAGGAAGAGAAAGACAGAGTGAGTGAACGAGTGAGAAAAACGGGCTGTGTGAGTGAATAAATCAGAAACAGTCAAAAAGAGAGAGACAGCGAGGAAGTGAAAGAGAGAGAATGAATGAACGAGCGAGAAAATCAGAAACAGTGAGAGAGAGACAGTGAGGAAGAGAAAGAGAGAGTGAGTGAATGAGTGAGAAAGACGAGCTGTGTGAGTGAATAAATCAGAAACATTGAAAAAGAAATAGACAGAGAGCAAGAGAAAGAGAGAGTGAGTTACTTCTTTGTTTTGCTGTGGAAGTCGGTAAGTTTCCACTGATACTTCTCTAACATCGTCAGACACTCTGCTTGTAGTTTCTTTACGTCGACAGCCTTCTGTTCATATTCTTTATGTAACTCCTGGAAGAGAGGTTAATGAGTACATTAAATGTGTGACAAGTTGTATGCAAAAGAGAAAAATTAGCACTAGAAAAACCGGGCACAACCTTTAACGCAATTTTTTTATTTTCTATATATTTTTGGAATCTCTGGAGGACAGGTTCCTATTTTTTATTGTTTATTTTTTAATTTAGTGCTAATTACTAATGCATAAAATTTCAGGGCTGAAATGTCACTTTAACCTTGTTAAAAATAAGCTGCTACTTAGAAGGAGCAGATGCATCAATTGACACCAATACGTACTGTATATTGTATTGATCAAAATGTATTGATGTATTACAATAATAAATGCGAGCTTTAATCTGTGAACATACATCAGTGAATGTAAAATCATTGAACTCTTCTGACATCTTAGTATGAACTACGAACATCCTTCTACCGCTAATGCATTGACATGTAACATGCATCCGAATTTTTATTTCCCAACATGTTGCCTTACCTAGTTGCTATTTCGTTGCACAATGATCCACAAATTGTCCAGATGCATTTTGTTAGCAATTATAAGAACAATGATAGAATCAATATTTTTTTAGGAAAAAGTGCTCTGTAAGAATGTCTCATTGTTAAAACAGCATCTTTAACATGAGCTTAATACATTAATTTCACTGGTATGTTATATATACATATATATATATGAGATTCGAGGCTACAGCTCGGACAACGGTACCATTTGCTGTGATCTATACATCAAACGAAAGGTCTCGATCTAGGGTCGTGCCATTGGGGGTTTATTTTTCGAATTGGGCTCACTGGGAGGAATGGGGGGGGGGCGAAAAACCTCAAAAAATTGCCATTTTTCAGACGTTTTTTGCAAAACTTATACCTTATTTCTGGAGAACGGGAATGGACCAGGGGTGGTGCTGGACCAGGTTCCATTTTCGGCAATTCTCACTTGGAAAACTGCTGACGCAAAGCCTTTGTTCTGACGTCACCATTATACTCTGCTTATAACCTTATAACTTTAATTCAGTAAAAGCTGCTACTGGCTTTGTATTATAAATGAGGACTATGTAGGATGTTCGCGCACTGTTGAATATGAATGTATTTATACGCAAAATTTTTTGCGGGGCCTTTGCTAGTGAGGGTAATGATATGAGTGGTTTTTGCTTATTATCATCCCTGAACATGCTTGCCGTGAAACTAAATTAACTGTGACTTCGCTGTGTAAAAGAAATATGGAACAAACACGTTTAATCAACAGCGCAAAAAACTGCTAGAGCCTACAGAAAACCCCAACAAATGAGCATTGCATCATTTCTTTCATAGTTTGACCGCACTGCCCTCTTGGTTGACCACGCTGCCATATATAGCACTTCATGCAAGTTCAGCATCTTATCTTATAGGAAACTGGACGATCTTTTATATTGTACCCCACTCTGACGTACAGTAAAAAGTATACATTTTAACACCTATAACAGTGCCAAAGCATTTTTGATAATTAAAAAATTGGTTAAAAACCCAGTTAATGGCAGGCGAGCTCAACTATTGAAGACGTCACAAACCAACATAATTTTCAGCAGCACAAACATTCCACGAGCGTGTTGCACATGTTTGCTAAAGCAGAAATTGAAGTACATCACTA
Organism: Tubiluchus corallicola; assembly: GCA_030141605.1. Taxonomy (NCBI): domain Eukaryota; kingdom Metazoa; phylum Priapulida; class Priapulimorpha; order Priapulimorphida; family Tubiluchidae; genus Tubiluchus; species Tubiluchus corallicola. The sequence goes on along the minus strand of JAQGDQ010000460.1, from coordinate 28,757 downwards.
CTGTATAACATTCAGTGTGATATACAAAAACTCGGCAAATTTTAAGTTTAAATTTATATTCCAAGTTTACAGCTGTGCTCACGCATGAACTCTTGCACATGTGTACTATGTCACAACTGAACACGTCTGAACTGGGAGCTACAGCACCTGTAGGCGCTATTTATTGCCTATCTGTGTAGCGAATGGCGATATGCATGTAACAATTAAGAACTAGAATTGAATGAGAAAAATGGTAATAATAAACCGTTTCACAGTTCCGTTGTGACACGCACAGTTACTGTCGGCCAAAGGTTAAGTGTACCACAGTAACGTGTCTTACGTGACGTGTGGGCAAAGCATAGCCATCTGCTGCGTCAGTTCAGTTACATGGCCTTTACCTAATTATGCATTAGTCTGTGCTTAGAGTGATTTACTAGCACTAGGTAAGGTTCTAGGTAGCTGTTAAAACTGTTACTATTACAATAGCATGGGCTGCGAGGCATTGTTAAGTGCACACAAATGCATTGTCTGGTACACTTAACCTTTGACCTTTTCCCGATCATCATCAATCGCAAATGCTTATTGTTTCATGGAACTCATTCTTGAAAAAAATGTTCCATTTCAATATTTTGTAGGGTAGATTGTTAAGAGCTATAGTTTAAGACCATGTCCAGTTTTCCTTTAAAGGTTTATCCTTGGTGATAAGCCAGATCCCCGTCCTGCTACAATCACCTATATTAAACAGGCGTAGCCAAAGTGTGCTAAATCCTGCTGGCATGCAAATTGCCAAACTTAAAAGAAATGAAAAAAACATAGTCAAGTCTGTCCCAAGAGTCGTCATCGTGCAGGTTTTTACCAGCTGAAACAGGAGCCGAGTTCAGAGAAATTGTCTCTAAGTGATACGCAATTTTTTTAAAGTAACAAGTTCTCGTTTGCTTAAAGGACAAGAAAAGAGGTACCTGAAGTAGGTTTCAGAAAAATCGCTTAAAAAATTAAGTTACTTTATAGCAATTTTATTCATGTATCGTATCGCGTTGAAAGGATTTTTTGTTTGTTTTCATTTTAAATCTCCCGCGATACTGTTCCGACGTCGCCATTACATGATGTCTCTTTGCACACCGTAAATCAGGGGAAGAAAAGGAAATGTTAAATTATGTCCCAAAAAAACTTTCCATGCAAATCTATATTACTTAGCATTTCTATTACCTGCTGGATTATTTAAAATGTTTTCACCAATTGGTAGAATCTCGTTGACTCACCTCCAGGGTGCGCCACTCACTAACCAAAAACTTATTTTTAATCTTATTGACAGGATACGGTAATTTGAAATGTTACTCAGTTAGTGACATGTGCGCTAAGAATGCTCTGATTATTTTTTCAAAGTTTACCCAATGTTATCTAAACTTGTATCAAATGACTTATTGTCAAAATGGCTGCGCCTAACGGTCATCGCGGGAGTTTAAATTTACATGTTTTATACATCGTTACTGCTGACGCAAGTCCTGCATGCAAAAAGGCAGTATGTAAGTAGTATAAAATTTCGAGATGAATTTTTTAAGCTTTATGTAAGTTGAGAGTTTTCTCGTGCTTTAAATGCAAGCAGATACAATCTGATGGCTCATTTCAAAATCAAATCCTTATTTACTTGTTTACATGATGAAAAATCAACATTTACATCTTCAGTTAGCAGTTTAAAAGCACATCACTTCTTTCAGTTCTACTTCAACGACTCTGGTACTTTTTCCAAAAGTAGTCCTGACGTGAACAATTTAGCAGGAAGTAGTTTCCATACGATGCTTTTGATAAACAACAATAAAACAGCAATAAGAATTCCGAACACCAAAATTACAATCAGTGTTTGAGTTGATAATGACAGGAAGGAAATGTCAAGGTCATTAAACAAATACAAGCCCCACAGGTACGGTTTAGAACAGGTTTGTGCCCAAGAAATGATTTTCACAGACTAATCTCTTATTCTTCACAGCATACTGATATTAAGTTATAAAATACACAGCACTAGAATAACAGCAGTATTTCTAGAGAATATGAAAAGCTACATTAATTGCAAACTTTGATATCTCACTATTAACTGTACTAAGCACTAAACTTCTCTCTTACTGACTTGCTTAATTCAGACCTGCCAACCTTGATGTAAAATGAGTGTAAAGTGTGGAAAGCCCAGGGATCATCTTGTCCCTGACCCAGTACAACAGGCAAATTAATACCACAGACATTTTTGCAATTTTGGGTAGGTACAAAATCAGATTATCAAAAAAATAAGGCAAAACATAAAAAAATTCAGGTAGTTGCTACGCCCGAGTTTTGTCATCCGGTTATTGCAATTCTTCATGCTTTATAAATAAATATGTTCATCTGTATACAAGTCATGAAAAAATCTCAATAGCACCAAAAAGTGCTTAATTAATTGCAATAATTTTAATAGCCTTTAGTATTATTAACATTGTGGGACTCATGAACACCACTGTATTATTGATAGTAGTACTCCCAATTGTGTTGTGGTCGACCCTTGTAGCAGTTTGCAAAGTTGCAAACTTGCCTGTGAAGTTGAGGATGCATGACAACTGAAATCTGATGCTTGTGAAACGCTTAAAATGCATGTGACATGTGTCTAATGCGTGAAAACTAGCAGGTCTGTTAGTAGGACACAGAGCCTGCTTTTGTACTATTAGCTATTTAACAGATAATTATGTAAAACCAGTACAGTGAGTTCGTAGTGTCTGTAAAAGTGCAGTGTGCGCACTTTGGCTAAGCTTTTAAGACAAGCTCGTAAGTACAGTAGTACCTTTGTTTTCAACCATAATTCGTTCCTAAATAGTGTTTGAAAACCGATTTGGTTGAGAACCGAATCATTTATTCTCATAAGAAATAATGTAAAAGCAAATAATCTGTTCTCAAACACCAAATGAACTGTAAAGTATTATTAAAATGAAATAATACAAAAATGCTTATTCAAACAGTAGATATGATATACTTGATAAGAAAAAGATAATAGAATTACTTTGAAAGAAAAACATAATTGTTCCTGCATGAGATAAGCGGAGAAAAATAAGCGTAGAATGCACTTAGCGATTTAGGCGATTCAAATGTTGTGCGGTACTACTCTCGGGCACGGTCTATTACGCTCGGGTGTACTCGGCTCGCCGCGCATGTGTTCATCACGTGTTTTGCAGTTGGTCGAGTACCGAAATTCTGATCGAGAGCGGAGATAATTTGATAATTTCAGCTCGAATTTTCTGGTCGAAAATCGATTTGTACGAGTACAGAGGCAGTCAACAATGGAGGTATGACTGTAGTTACAAATTCTTAGCCCAGCTACTTTGGCCGACAATAAATAAAGAATAAAAAAAACAATAAAAGTAGAATTTTTGGTTCTTTTTTGTGGAAAATCTAAACTCCGTTACCTCCAGGCTTTTATATTCTGCTTCTAAATTTTCCCAATTCTCCAGCAAACCTGAGTGCGATGGTCCATTCATTATCGAAGTTGATGAAATCTCGGATACCTGAACGAGAAGAGAAAGCACGTCACTAGATTGATGGAAACACTATAATATGTATGTTTATTTTCGTGACAGGCTCATAGAAACATGCAAAATGTTTTTCTAGACCCCCCAACCGAAATTTTGACCGAACACATATGCAAAAAATGATCTTATAATATATCCTGGTGGTCTTGAAGAGAGTTCTACAGCTCTTTGGAAAGAGGATGAACTGGGCTACACAACAAGGTGGGCTTCTTTTACTGTAGCCCACAAGAACAGGATAATTCCAAGTTTTTTTTTATTTGTAATTTTTCACTGGGGAAAAATCTAGGAAACCTCTTTTTAGTGGCATAATCCATTGTACACTGCTTACAGACTGCTTAATCAGACACTTCTGTTATTGTTTTAATGCAAGTATTTTGCAGCTTGATTCAGTTCTCTATTTGAAAGTTTATTTAAATTTCTGTTTGGCTAGCTTGCTTTTCATTTTATTTAGTTTGTTTTTTATTATTTTTTATTTAATATTATTGTTATTATTGCATGTTTTTCTCATTTTGAGTTATGCATGAACGATATGACAGCTTGAATTTTGATCATTTTTATAGTCATTTGTACCACATTATTTATTTTACTTACCACTGCTTTTTGTTCATCACTTTCCTGTATGCTTAGATATTTTTTATTGCATTTTCATCCTTCAGTTATTTAAAGTTGATTAGAGAATTTTAAACAGATCAAGGTGCTAAGTAAAATAGTTATAATGTAATTTCACTACTTTTCATGAGTGAAACAACTACAGTGTCATCCCAATAATCACATACATCCATTGAAGGATGGCTTGACTAGTTGACCGTCTTGGTCTTTCGCCATCCTATTTCCATTGTGATAATTAAATACATTTACTTGCCTCAGTTGTATCATGAATATGGAAATAAATGCACATTTTGAATTGAATTATTTTATTAAGCTCAGTAAGTTGGCTGTGTAAGTTGCATCTGTACAGTTAGGCAACTTTAACGTCATTACAGAAGCAGTAAACAAAGACCATGTAAAATGTTCGCATGTTAATGATCATTAGTGGATTGGTCTAATAATGGGGTGTCATGCCGCAGTTTTTACTATGCACATTACACAAAGTGTTTTGCAGGGTTTCCTTAGGCTGTTGTTGCTGCTGCTGCTGCTGTCACTGGTGTTTTTTGCAACCATTACCATCATCAGCATCAACAGCAGTGGTGGCATGGCATAGGTGGTATGGCTTGGGTAGGGTGGTGTGAGTGATGTGGTAAGGTGGTGTGGTCTGGTGTGACTGATATGGTATGGTGTGGGTTGTTGTTGTGGGTTTGTTTCTTTCAACTGCCGGTGGCATGAGCCATGACAAACATCCGCACATGCTGCTTGCACTACGTTGCTCAACAAAAAGTAATAGGTGAAAAGTCGAAAACCTTATTAATGACATGTAGTGACCATGAAGTAAATTTACCTACATTCTAAATTGAGTAGTAAATGTGCAATACATGAGACTTGGGGCATTCTGCAAGTTATATGTGGGAAAAACTACAAAACATTTAAAAGCAAAACTTGAGAGAATTCCCTGATAAATGAAATGTTAATTAGTATTATTAGAAATCATGTCATGAAGTGAATGCATCATTGCAGAAATATATGAAAATCCAATGATACTGTACAAATTATACAATGATCATATTAATTATGAAATGCAAAAGACCAAAAATGAAAGTAACTTAGAAGCTAGATTATGAAGACGGCATAGAAAAGTAGGCAGTTGAAAAATAGGCTAGTCAAACCAATGTTTCTCTGCAATATGGTCTATGTTTTTCTACAATATGATCTATAAATTAACACAGTATGATAAATCACACAAGCGTACATTCAAACTAAATAAACCAGCCAGTCTATTGGAAATATTCCAGAACACGATAAACAACTAAGCTCTTTCGAAATCAGTTTAAATCGAAAAGCCCGAAAATCAAATTTACTAAATTTATTTCGCAGCATACTTTTCAGAATGTCCACAAAACACTATCTGCTCAGAAAACACGTGAAGAACAGCTGTTGTGGTAACAGGCCAGATATTTCAGCAGCAAATAATGTTTTTTTCAACAATATTCCGCCTTTGGTACAAAAAATGCTTCTAACATATTTTCTGAAAAAGAAAGAAAATTGTGTATCGTAAAAAGTTCACTTTTTGCCTTAAATAAAAAATATTTTTTAGCTAAAAAAAACTTTATTTCGTGACAACCTTCTGTTTAAAAAGGCGGCAGGGACTCACATGTTGGCTTGTGCGATAGTGTAGTTTCTTGCTTTATATTCAAAACTGCAATGTCTTTTTCTACAGCAAAAACTCTACAAAAATTGTCATCACAGATATACTGCTGTGCACGACAGTCACTTTTGTCACATCAGCATGGAAGCCGTTTGTTACGAACATTAGCTGTGCCACAATGCAAAGCGTTTAATGAATTGCATCACCAAACATTACCCGGCGCTAGAGCTACCTTGTTAAAGCCAGTCACATGCACGAACATTGCGGGCTTTGCTCAAGTGCACACTAAAAGTATTTACTGTTTTATTCTTTATTTTTTGTTACTGTTATTGTATTAACGCGTATCTGCTTTATTCTTTGTACTTGTAATCGTATACTACTTTGGTACATTTACCAACCCTTCCAGAATTTCTAGTAACCTTTATCATTTTGCTGATACCGTCCTCCAAGTATTTAATTTTTATTGTTCCATGTATTTTAGCATGTTTAAAACTTTTGAAATTGCAAAAAAGAGTTGCTTGGGCTCGAAAATTCATTGTGGCAGATCCAGTGTGATTTACAATTTAAGCTAATGGCTAACCCACTTTTTTCTTTCTTATGGTTATACTGAAAAAAGTGATATTACATTATTATAAATGATGTATATAAGACATGAGATATTTTTTGCGAAATTTTTCTGGGTAAGGTTATCTGTGCCCAGACTTGTTACCGAAAGTGAAATGAATTTTTTTTATTTTGGTTTGCTGATAACGGCACTTTTAGTTCAGTTTTGTTTTCGTCGAAGTTTTTTAAATTTTGGAACCGTAATTTCTGTATTATTTTTCCGAGGTTTTACAAGTATTTTTCCAGTTTACATTTTCATTTCTCCTACATTTTAAAAACCACTGAAAAATCTTGACCAAAATTTTTAAAATAAAGCAAAAACTTGAATTCTAACTTGCATTATATTGCTCATGGACCTGCAGCATACTTGTTGCCTCACGTCATGTAAACTATTTAAAGTCTCATGTGACAATCAAAGACGTTAACATTAATGTTAGGAGATTTGTTTCCCAAACTGGGAACTAGATATGTACCAGATCCGGATCCCGAGATCCGGTAATTTTAATGTATCCAGCAGAAATGTTTGTCAGATTTTGCTCTGTTTGTATTTCTATTTTTCTATGCATAAAGCTACTGATTACACACCGATTGTGAAAGAAATATACATAAGTGCTTAAGTACCTGAACAGTCTTAAATTTTTTAATGTTAAAGTCTCTGGAAATTTAATAGTGCATCGCCTAGTTTTATGCCGTCATACTTGTAGTGCAAGCAATACCAACAGTCTTCAAGCTGTGATTCCTAGTAGCATACGGCTCGCGAAGATAATGCTATTGCCACAAAAACATCTCCTAAAAATTTCGAGCCATCTTCCGTAGTTTGGCGGTTTTTTAGTTTAAACTCAACAAATAGAGATTACATTTTATGTAGTAAACACTGAGGTGCTGATCAAATGTTCAGAATTACAATACAATTAGTACAGTAACACGCGGAGATCCAGATCCCATACAGGACTGGATCCGGTGCACCCCTGCTGGGAACCTGCTGATTAAATAAAAATGAGGGAACGAGCCTTAACTGGTAGAATAAGAAGCTCCTCCGGTGTAAACACAATAATACAACTTCTGTACAGCTAAATCTTGCATTAGAGTGAGACTCTTAACATTTGCTTTGCCTAATGGTAAAATAAATTAATTTGCTAATTGTAATTATAATCCCAAATTTTATATACAAATGTAATCTCAGCTAAACGGTACTGTAGCGTACGTTAATTCAATTCAGATTCTAATGAATATGGACAGTAACAAATGTGTAAATGGTAACCATATTAGCATATTCCTTAGTACCTGGGAAACATCTATTCACACAAAAGATGAAGCTTCTATGCTGGCACCCATTTAGCCTTAATTTTGAGGCAAGTTTAATTTTTTTAGGTAGCAAAGAGTTATCGGATTTTCTTGTGGATGAAATTGAAGCTGAAAAGACCACGTCGACCACTGAAAAGCTACCAGCTATAGAGGGTTTCGATATCAATGCAGATGGCTCTGTTATCACTTTAACCCGACAAGTTGAAGACGAAAAGTAAGAACCGAGTTAATAGTGTTAATAATGCTAATTTGCTAAACATAACTGCTATATGAACATCTTGTTTAAAATCTGGAATATGTACCTTATCTCAAGTCTGAGCGAGTTACCCAAAGTAGGTTATGCAGTGCAACGTTTTTTCTTATTCGTCATTAATACGAATTGATGTACAACTGGTTTACACAGTTGGACGCTATCTAACATTTAAATGAACTCTATTATGCAAATCTTGACCTGTTTTAAAGAAAAACTGGATCCAATCTTATACTGTAGCTCAAAACTGTGTACCCTGTAAAGTGCCCGAAGGCTGAGGCTCGGTCCAGATTTGAATCTGGAACCTTGGGATTACAAACCAATCCATGACTACAAGACAACAACATTGACTCAGCTTAGATATGAACCTGGAACATTGGGATTACAAACCAATCCATGACCACAAGACCACAACATTGACTCAGCTTAGATATGAACCTGGAACATTAGGATTACAAACCAATCCATGACTACAAGACCACAACATTGACTCAGCCTAGATTTGAACCTGGAACATTGGGATTACAAACCAATCCATGACTACAAGACCATAACATTGACTCAACCTAGATTTGAACCTGGAACATTGGGATTACAAACCAATCCATGACTACAAGACCATAACATTGACTCAACCTAGATTTGAACCTGGAACGTTGGGATTACAAACCAATCCATGACCACAACACTGACGGTCCACATTATTGCCCACTCCAGTTAAGTTCTTATGAGACTTATAAAAGATACTTTTATACTTGTTTGTACCGTCTTTACAGAATTACAGTAATGTGTAATGTGAGCAATACGGTAGATGCAGCACCACCTGCGGAACAATTTGATATGAAAGACGACAAATTGCCTGAAATGGGACCGGTAAGATGAGTTCACATTATGTCATAAGTAGTATTTAGTGCAAGTTGATTAAAACAATGTCTATGGCACATCACTATGTAAAACAATGCACTAATAGCAGTGCGCGTTGTAGTGGCATGTAGTCCATACATGCAACGCATATACTGCATACCCTTTAATTTTAAAAAAACATAAATAATTTTAATTTATAAAATGTGAACCTATAACGCACTTTAAAGTTTTTGTCATGATCTAATAGATTTAAAACTCTATTGCGACTACTCTTCATTAAAGTTACATTATACAGCACATTATTTCAGTATGTTGCGAGCACTTGTATGCATTCACGGTATTATCTATTGTAACTCTTCAACAATCTCGATGCATCGCTGGTAGGCGTGGCTAAATCGCCACCGGCAGTGCCATTGATTTTTCCTGAGCGCTCGAAAAAACAGCCCGCATGTCACGTGGTTATTTCCATTGTTTAATACGTACTGTAGTTTGCTAGATTTCGAACGCCCACTATTATTACATGTAGACCGATTATTGTCTCTGTCTTGTGTTCAGATTGTTCGTTCCTAAAAAGTGTTTGAAAACCGATTTGGTTGAGTACCCCGAATCATTTATTCCCATAAGAAATAACGTAAAAGCAAATAATCCGTTCTCAAGCACCAAATGAACTGTAGCGTATTACCAAAACGAAATATAATAATGCAAAAATGTTTATTCAAACAGTAGATATGATATACTTGATAAGAAAAACATAATTGTTCCTGCATGAAAAATAAGCAGAGAAAGCACTTAGCGATATTAGGCGATTCAAATATTGTGCGTGACTACTCTCGGGTGCGGTCGGTTACGCTCGGCTCTACTGGGCGCGCTGCGCATGCGTAGTACTGAAATTCTGGTCGAGAGCGGAAACAATTTCAGCTCGAATCTTCTGGTCGAAAACCTGATTTGTACGAGTACGGAGACGGTCGTTAACGGAGGTGGTATGTCTGTATCTTTTAAGCTTTATATTTCCTTATGTGTTTTTTTTGCTATTTTTTTACATACTTCCTTCAATCATTACAGATGGTATCAAGACCAGATTTCTCAGTTGAAGTTTGTAAAGGTGGTCAGACGTTAGCTTTTCAGTGCTCGTGTATGGAGGACACTGAAGCTGCAGATCAAACAGAAGACGCGTACAGTAAGTGCTGCCATCTAGTTTTAGAAATAGAAAATTTTGTCGACCAAATAACATAGGCAACATGTTAGCTGTGTGTGCACAGTTCTAGGCCGGAACGCATAAAGGGGTAACACAAGCATGCTTATCAAGACAAGGCATTGTGTTTTGGTTTAAATATCGTAGTGATGTTATCTTCATGTCAGCAATAGTGCTACTTTTTAATTTAATTTTATTAATTTATTTAAGAATTTTATTACTTATTTGTGCCATCGGTAAACTACTGCGACGCATGTCTACAGATAAAAGCTTTCAGTATTTAATGAAAATCTCAGTAATAGTAATAAATATACGGGTTGGTTATTGACTTACGATTACATTACAATCCAGTTGATTGGCTGTAAAACGAAACGGATGCAAGTCAGGCCCATCTATTAAAGTGGTGTGGTGATATACTACAGTCAAGATGTTGTGTGAATGTTGAAACGTTTTATTTCAGTTGCACAATAAACGACCTCTTTAACTTCAATGACATCCGAAGTGAACACGACTCTTTTCGTGGGCCGTTTGGTAGAATGCAGACTTGGTAGTGCCATCTAGTTCACGTTATACAAAATACGAAATTCATTTTGTTTGCGGACGCCCCACCAAATCTGGTAGCACTACACCAATTTTGAATAAAATGACTTGATTGGATTAAAGGACAATAAACAACAAATAAATAACGGGACGTGTTCACTTTGGATGTCATTGAAGTTAAGAGGTCATTCATTGTTCTGACGCCATTTTGTCCAGTACAGACGTATATGGCCGACGATAAAAATATTTCTGTTTCCGTCTACCCCCCCCCGGGTAATATTTTATCGCATGGTGATAACGACACACTGTACAATGTATGAATGCACTGTATGGCATCACGGGTCCTATTTGCAGTTAAAATTGTAGATGTACATTAAGAATGCATATGGAGAAATTAACGTTCTGACAGTGAATAAACTATATAGATAACAAATAGCAAGTGTGGATGCATTGCGGAGTAATTATGATCGGGATAATATAAACATGTGCATAGGGAAATATTCAAGTGTCTTTTTTGTATAAATTGTAATGTTTGTAGGTGATACTTTTCAAATTGATGAGGTGTCATTTCATGAAGGAGAGTTCAAGGACAACACGTATAGTGTAGCTGCAGACATCATGGATGGAGTAAGTGATTTTTTTGCTATTAAATTTAATTAAAAGATACTGCCTAAGACTAATATTTGCGTAAACCTTATTTTTTTTTATTTATTCATTTATTTCTCACAAAAAAGCAATATACATTTAATAGTACGAAACAATAATTACAAAATGACGTGCCAAAAAAACTAACCGATTAAAAGAAAATCTTATCAGTGCAACATTGATAGTGAGAAAGGGTTAAGCAAATCAAGGCAGGGCTTGAAATTAGGACGCTAGAGGTGCAGGTTAGTCAAGGGAGATTAAGTAACGTAATATGTACATTATCTACAAGAAACCTCGTGAGCTTAAATACATTACATTGCTTGCATATATACATATACACTTAATACATACATTATACATGTACAGTGTTTCCTCACTTATCGCGGGTGTTCCATTCCAGGCCCACCTGCGATAAGTGAATTTCCGCGATGTAGGGACGCTATACTTATTTTAGTAGTTATACATAATTTTAAGTCTTTATAAACCCTCCCCACACTCTTATACATAACCCTTTCCTATTCCCTTAATGACTTTTCCCATACTGTACATGTACCTTGTAAAAAACTTTACTTAAATGTTCAATCGTGTGTTATGTACAATCTCACGTCGGTAATAGCATTTCAAGGGCTCAAGTACTACATTTCGTTTTTGGTGTGTATTGATCCGCCAAATAAATACACTATTCACTGTAATTGGTATTTTTTTATGATTTATAATGTTCTTTTAATGTCAGAATTAATATTTTTAATATATTTTTATACATTTTGTGATTTTTTATGCAAAATTCATCAAATCTATACATTACTGTACAATACGTACTACGCATGTGCAAAAATACTTTAGACGGAGTACCGCAAAAACCCATGAAAATACCGCAATAAATATTTTACATTAATATTTTTGAAAAACAGCGAGTACGCGATAAACGAACTGCAAAGTAACGAGGGAACACTGTATTAGGAATGTGATTAGAGGTGCAGGTTGTTTTCTTTAGGCGATGTGGCCACATTGATGAGCTGACGAAAGACAGTAACTTAATGTACACCAAAGCTACGGTTTCGGGAGTTCATAATGTCTTTGTGTAAAAATGCTGTTTAGTCAATCGTATTTGATTAATTTTAGGTCCTTGGTGAAGGAATTAATATGTCGAAACATGTTGGACTGATCAACTAACTGTTTTAGTGAACTTTAAGTTAATTTCGATGATTTGTGCAAAGTCGTGCCACACAAGGTTTCAAGAATGGTGATGGGTAGTTACTAGATTAGAAGAATTAATCTCGATTGTAACCGTGAACAAATCTATATAATCGGCGATTGAACAAGTAACTCAGTTATCAAGAGCAAAATATAAGTGTACACACCGTAAAGGCAGCATTTTATCATGAGTAAATGAAATCTTTGTGTTTCTTTTGTTGTTTTTCTCGCCGTACACAATTGTGCACAATTGCACACCACAATGTTGCAAACTGGGGGCTTAAAATTCATTGACACGTGATGCGTGTAGTTATTAACTAATTGACATAAAACTGGTACGTGTCTATAAAACAAGTTTGCGAGTATGAAAATGGCAGACAGTGACGAAAGCCGTGAAAGCTATATTAAACGTATTTCACTACGATCATTAAAACATGTGGCTAAAATACTAAAAATCCTCGCAAAAGATGAATTGTGATATCAAATTACAAGATTACAATCGGATTCCAGAATTTGAAATCGCTTATCACTATTCGAGAATGTAATATATTGTATTTTTATTTTCTGGGTATTGTGAAACACTGTCTTCTGTTTGTACCTTTGTACCGTAATACGTATCATCGATTGTGGCCATGGGCATTTAATTCTGGATTTTATTTTTGTCGAAAATCCGTACGTAATAACGTCTCGAGGGCTTGCTTTTGCGAGCTTTATTATTTGTTAATATTACATTTTATTATTACATTACATTGTTTCATTATTACGTTATTTTTGTTTATTATTATATCTAGAACCTGTATGATCTGCTAATGAACTATCTCGATGATCGGGGCATCAACAATGAGTTTACAGACAAGCTTGTTCAATATTCGACCATTTACGAGCACAACCTGTACATTGATCTATTGGAAAAGCTGAAGAAATTTGCCTCTGATTAGGTAATTGTGCTGAAACGTATTCACGCAAATGTTGTACAAGATAAGAAAAACATGATTACTTGTGCAGAGTAATTAGCATCGTTAACGAAGCAGCTCAGAGGAAGTTCAGTTCATTTCTTCGAAAGTTACAACAAGAGTATTTTTAGTTAATGTGGAAAAAGTAGGTAACGTAAGGTATTTTCAGTTTGTTACTGAAAAGTACAATGTAGTTTTAATGGGTAGATATCACCATTGTCTGAATGTACAGTCAAACCTGGTTATAACACCAGGTCTGGGACACCACTAAATATGGCGCTATACCGGGCTTGTCGGCAAGGCGAGGTTCATTAAATATCAAAGCCATTCTAGTCTATAACCTCTTTTTTTGTTTCCTATTTAATTTTAATATGTCATAAATAGTATGATATTAATATACCTACAACAATACATACGTTACATTATACATTTTTGTTGCATTAACAAGATTAATGCAGGTGTATTTCTATGGCGGTGCGTTGCAAAGCTTTTAGGTAACACAACATGGAGTAGCAATCTTGTGAAATACTGCTGCCTCCTGATAAGAGAAATATGCAGCCAGGCGACCCACACCCGGTCCCAACGCCACATTACTGCATAATTAAGAATATAAATAGCTGGAGCTTATAACTTGACCTTGAGTCAAGCAGCTTTTACAGATGTTAAATTCACATCAATTCAGTACTGAAGCTTAGTTACGTAACTCTTGTATTCTTAAAATGGATATTCCTTACTCAAAACACTTTCATACAGTCACTTGCTACGAAACCTAAATCTTAATTTAAACATCATAATTGTTTTTCTATTCAGAAGTCCTTGTTTTTACAATGTTATGGCTGTTTTTCAGAACCAATTCATTGTACTTTATCTTGGCTGGCATTATAACAGTGTAAATTTGTTATGTACAATAGACTTTTGGCAAAGCAGATATGTTGACGGATGGCAGTAGGTGAGGTTGATGGTATTGCCTATATTTAACATATTATGGAAATCTGGACAGGGCAAAAGTTGGCGTTATAACGAGGTTTGACTGTGTCATCATCCTGTACATTTACTGTGTGTTTAATACTGTTTTTTATTTCTGTAATTATTCCAATGCTGCTGTTTCTCAGCGTAAATTTAATTAAAGAAATTAATCTTTGCTTTTAGAATGGTAGGTTCTGTGAAAATCTTTGTTGAGTGTTTGTTTTCCATACAACGAAAACTTAATAAAATAAATTACCCGTGATACATATTATCAGTGTGATTGATTTTTATCTTCTTGTTGTCTAATGATAATTAATTCAATTGTTACATCATTAAGTTGTTTCACACATTAATGTTTAACGCCTACAGAATGTGATACTTTCACCAGGAAGGGTTGAGCATCTTACACTTAATTAGTGTATTGTGCTTTGTGTGTTGTAGCTTTTGCGAATTCGATATTACAGCATGTACAGACTAGCGAACTTTCTTGTCTAGTAACTTGTCAGCGTGTTCAGACTAGACACTGAATTCACTTGCACCAACTGTCTTGTCTAGTAACTTGTCAGCGTGTTTAGACTAGACAGTAAAGTCACTTGCACCAACTGTCTTGTCTAGTAACTTTTCAGCGTGTTCAGACTAGACAGTAAATTGACTTGCACCAACTGTCTTGTCTAGTAACTTGTCAGCGTGTTCAGACTAGACAGTAAAGTCACTTGCACCAACTTTCTTGTCTAGTAACTTGTCAGCATGTTCAGACTAGACAGTGAATTCACTTGCACCAACTGTCTTGTCTAGTAACTTGTCAGCGTGTTCAGACAAGACAGTGAATTCACTTGTACCAACTGTCTTGTCTAGTAACTTGTCAGCGTGTTCAGACTAGACAGTAAAGTCACTTGCACCAACTGTCTTGTCTAGTAACTTTTCAGCGTGTTCAGACTAGACAGTAAATTGACTTGCACCAACTGTCTTGTCTAGTAACTTGTCAGCGTGTTCAGACTAGACAGTAAATTCACTTGCACCAACTGTCTTGTCTAGTAACTTGTCAGCGTGTTCAGACTAGACAGTAAATTCACTTGCACCAACTGTCTTGTCGAGTAACTTGTCAGTGTGTTCAGACTAGACAGTAAATTCACTTGCAACAACTGTCTTGTCTAGTAACTTGTCAGCGTGTTCAGATTAGACAGTAAATTCACTTACAGCAACTGTCTTGTCTAGTAACTTGTCAGTGTGTTCAGACTAGACAGTAAATTCACTTGCAACAACTGTCTTGTCTAGTAACTTGTCAGCGTGCTCAGATTAGACAGTAAATTCACTTACAGCAACTGTCTTGTCTACGAACTTGTCAGTGTGTTCAGACTAGACAGTAAATCCACTTGCAACAACTGTCAGAGAATATCCAGTTTTTTGTTGACAGTAACTCACAAAGCAGTCCACACTTGCGAGTTTGCTGTTCGGACGGGAAACTCGCGACAGAAAAAGCCGCCAGTCTCAATGCGCCGTTAGTACAGAAATCGTCAAAACTTTGTCTCGCTCATCTAGACGTGTCGTTGGAGAGATGGACCAGCCTTTTAAAGTACTTCCCGTTTCTTTGGAATATGATATATTGCCAGCCCCGTTCAGACTGGTGTCGCCATCTCTGAAAATATTATCGAACTAACAAAACTGGATGACTGGCTACAACTGGATGATTTCTCAATGCAAACACAAAACACTTGTATTTGTTGACAAATATCTTTATTTAACAGAGTATAAGACCAATGATTTGTTGATTGAAAGATGTTTTTAACTGTAAACAGTCTGAATAGTGAATGAATTGTTTACAATATTTGGAATAATATATGCTACACATATTTTCGTACAGTCAACCGCACGTATAAGGTACTCACTTGTAAGGGACACTCGCTTATAAGGGACCACCAACACTGGTCCCGATTTTTCGTAACGTTTTTCCTATGAAAGTCTTTGTATATAAGGTACTCGGATATAAGGGACAATATATTCAGGTCCCACGTAATAGAAACCCAGGTAAATTACCTCGCATATAAGGGACCCTATGATCAAAGCGAAATTGATCGATTTTTAACTTCAATTTTTTGCAAACTCAGCCTTCAAACAACTCGGTTTCCGCATTCACATACATCTCACATCACTGAAGGAAGCTTCCTACATACCGTTTGCACTGAATGTGTAGCAATAATCCATAAAAATATGGGTAAAAGTACAGAAAAGTTCAGGTCTAGATACGCCCTCGGTCTGACTCAACTTCAGCTATAAGGGATATTGGATATAAGGGACGATTTTTTTCCGGTCCCGAGGTGTCCCTTATATCCGAGGTTGACTGTTCTATCAACACTAGCAGACGTGCTATCAATAAATTACAATTGGCAACATGACATATTATTTATGCTATTGTACGTCTGTAAACAAAAATACACTTGTAGATATAGATGTATGTAGGATTCCGCAGTTAGGACACATTATTTACACCATTTCATAAATAGTCTATATTCACTTTTTATTATTTGTGTCATACAATTCAAAAAAGATTCGCATAAATCATAAGTACAACTGTTTTCTAGCCTAGTAGTACATCAGTACATACTAGTAATACTTAGTGTTCTTACATCTGATGTAGTAGTTAAAAATAGGCAGGGTGGTGAAAACCAAAGATCGTCCAGAAACCACTCTTTAATCATGGAATAGTAAAGATAATGGAAAACTAAAATTATATCATTTATTTTACATAAAGTAAAAGTCATGATTGGAACGGGAAGTGAAAAATGCCAATTTTGGTGTGTTTTTTTTGCAGTTTTTCACAAAATTTACCTTTACTTATCTACCACAACACGAGTATAGCTCAGTGATAGCATGATTGCTTCCCACCTTGGAGGTCGTGGGTTCAGTCCCAGCTGAGTGATATGAAAGACTTGAAAAAAGGTGCTGCTAGTTTTTCGACCAAGCAAGGGGGTTTATCTGTCATGGGGGTAATAATAATCCGGACCAGTTTGTAAATAAGCATTAAGTTACTTTAGGTGTACTACACATTATCCCTGAACTATGTAACAAACAAAATAATATTATATATTTGTGAACTAAATAATACAAACTTCGTAAATTTGTAATCCGTTTGTCTTGACTTTTACATAATTTTGAATTGCATTGGAATGATCGTCACATTGGTTTACTACTACAACTGATTGTGGCCGTTAATTGTTTTTACGTTTAACTCTTTGGTGGTTACATTTAAGTGTAATTTTATTTGAAATTACACGCGTCACATATCTTATTGATTATCAGATCAAGTTTGATCTCGGTAGCAGTTCTTGCTGCAATACTCAATGTGCTCAAGATTGTACATCGGCAGTTCTTGCTGCAATACTCCATCTGCTCAAGATTGTACATTATATATTCATGACTGCTTCTGAAACCACTTCCTGCGCTCAACCTTTTCAATATTTACCACAGTTGCCCGTCACAATCTCTCCTAATCCCACGGCGAATGGCACATATTTTCTCTGGACTCAACTCGCGTGTGCTGACTTGAACACCGGTAAGCCTTAAAGCCTAGTTTATTGATCCCGGAAAGGAAGAGTTTTTTGCTGGGATCATGCGTAAGAAATTGCTTCACAATGCACGGATAGACGTTTTCCCTGCGGGGAGAGTGGGATGAATATTTTAAGCACACTGTGGCTATCATTTTCCCCGATTTTGAAAAACACGAATTATACTTTTGAGGTCATGTATGCGAAATAATTTGTTTTTCTCACTTTACAGTTGCCTTAGACTTCGTGTGTGGCACAGTTGCCTAAGCTCCAGCTAGTTCCGTTATGATCTTGGGATTGCTCATGTCCAATTAAGAACCGAGGGCAACAGTTCAACGTGATCATGCTTTCAGGGTTATACAAAACTAATCGCTTGCGAACTCATCGAACTATGTTCCATAATCAATAAACGACTCAACACCAATGACTTCAATGAAATTCTTCGTGTTGTATATTTGTCATGCATGTGAAATGGAAGCATTTAGTTTTTAGTAAAAACTTTCCAGCTAATCTAAGAGCACCAGTAGCAGTCAGTCGATAACATTTACTTGAGGCTGAACTGCAATATATCTTGGTGATAACTTCCTAGCACGTGTGAAATCTGTGCTATCCTGCCAATGTCATGTTTACTTGTGTAGTTATGAAAGACAAGACTTTTTAAATCATTCGTGGCCAGTAAGTTTTTAACTTAAAGCACAAGAAAACCCTCCACTTATAAACCTTGAAAAAATCGCCTTCAAATTTTATACCACTTATATACTGCCTTTTTGCATGTATACAGGACTTGCATCGGCAGTAACGCTGTATAAAACAACATTAAGCAAAGTTTCAAAAAGTAATCAGAGCATTCGTAGCACACGTGTCACTAACTAAGTAAAATTTTAAATGATTATTTCTAGTTACATAAGTCTTTCCAGCAGGTAAACGAAATGATAGGTAAACTTGTATGGAAAGTTTTTTGGGACATAATTTAGCATTTCCTTTTGTTCCCGTAACTTACATTGTGCGTAGGTGACGTCATGTAATGGCGACTTCGGAACAGTATTGCAGGGGATTTAAAATGAAAACAAACTAAAATTCCTTTCAACGCGAGTACGACATACTCACAAAATTCCTATTAAGTAATATCATTTTTAAGACGATTTTTCTGAAAACTACTTCAGGTACCCCTTTTCTTGTTCTTTAAGTCAGCTCAAAAATTTACAATAAATTACATTGTTTTCCTGCTCATTGGTAAAAAGTTACCCATCCGCTTAATTGTAAACTTCAACTGTCATCTGTCAACTTCAAAATGTAGCAGCAGTTATCAGTAAATTACATCATTTGTACATCATCGTTAGGTAACTTTTTCGTTAAATCTGCTTAATGGTCAACTTCGGAATGTGGCAAAGAATTCTTCGCGTACGAGAACGTTTGAAACCCTTGATGAAGTGCCTATAATCGCAATCAGACTCGGGGAGCAGACGATTTGCTTTCGTTCAGTTTAAATTTCCTTGTATATTTACTCATCTACTCCGCAGTAGTGACATGTCTGAGAATCACTAAAAAGAATCCCTCCCCATGTGCAGATCCACCCTTCTAGGAGTTACAGATGGTGAAACAAATACCATACTATACCATGCCATACAGCTACTTTTAAAATATAAGCGGTAGAGGTCGGTAGAGTTGACGTACCTCTATAATATGGTAGAGATTAATCAAGGAAGCGTGGATGGGTGACCGCCTAGGAATACCAGGTGCTGTAGGTTTGCAGGATGCCCACACTGTATCTCGACACTAGGCAGAGGAGCTGCACAAGCAGCCAATGGCTAGAGGGCGGAGGAGGTCAAGTGACGCAATGGCCATGTGTAGAGGAGTAAACCTTCCCAAATCAGGAGTGGAACCCGAAGGCGGACCAGTGCAGCATGCTCACTGACTCCGGCAGCTCTTGCAGCCAACCTGGTGCCAAACGTATCGCTCCGCTTTCCTTTGGACTACACCAGGGAGGAAGAGAGGAGGTTCCTGTTGTCTGGGCAAGTCAGGATCTCCATACACCTTGCTCAGGCGTGTGCCCTGGAGAGGCCACTCCAGTGGTTCAAGGACCGGACTGCTCAGCCACAGTCGATGCTGCAGCTCCATCAATGTGATTAATAACTGACTCTCTCGGCACACACTGCATTGTCTTCCGAGACAGAAGGATGCCAACAAGAACATAATCAAGGAAGCTCGTATCTAAATATCTATCCAGCTTGTTCTTGAAGTTGTTCACTGAAGAAGCTTTAGCAATTTCAGACGGGAGTAAATTCTACTCTCTGGCCACTCTTTCCATGAAAAAATATTTTCTACAATCCAATTTAGCTCTATATTTTTAATGTTGAGAGGATGCCTCCTGGTTCTGTCATCACTTATCAGTCTAAACATTTTTTCTCTTTCAATGCCACCTAACTCATGCATAATTTTATACATTTGTATCAAATCTCCTCTACGTCTCCTCAACTCAAAGGTCGTAAGTGAGCATTTCCTACGCCTCTCTTGATGTGACATTTCCTCCATACTTTCAATCATGCTGATCATCCTACCATGCACCTCTAGAAGCTTAATGTCTTTAGCATGGATTCCATGTTTTTACACAATACTCTAATTTAAGTCTTACTAAGCTTTTGTAAAATTTCATGATTGTCGTGATGTCCCTAGATACAAACTGTCTCTTTATCATTCCTAATGTTTGATTAGCACTCCTCACCACCTCAGCACACTGGTTTGTTGATTTCAAGTCATCAGTTATTGTCACACCCAAATCGTTTTCTTGTCCAACAGATGCCAGTTCTACTTCATTCATGTAATCAGCATTACACTTTACCAGGGTTGTATCCAAAGTGCATAATCTTGCATTTATCAATATTAAAAATCATCTGCCAATCCGTGCTTCATCTGCATAATGGTCTAATTCCACATGATGGCCACTTTAGAAAACAAATGTTAATGTAACCGCGAACTCGTTTTATCAAAATTCAGCCTCAGAACGTAGTTACGAATTCGCTTTTCAGTTTCTGTATTCGAAGCTCGATGATTGCATAGATAAGTAATCCGGCTCCCAGACTGGCTCCCATGATGAGTATTTTGGTTTGTATGCACAAGTAGGGACTGTACGCGAAGGCTACAGAAAGTCCGAGCGCTTGAAACATGTAGTATGCATTGTACGCTGACTCGTAAATATCTGACATCAGCAGCGCCACCACATCTGAAAGTAAATTAATAGTACAGTAGGTCATTGCTTAGCGACGCTAATGCGTTCCAGCAAAATGCGTCGTTAAGCAAAACGTCACTAAACGAAACATTGTTTTCCATAAGAAACAATGTAAACGCATTTATTTGCGTTCCTGGAACAAAAATCAATAGCGCTTAGCTATGTGAAAACGTTCAGTTGCTTGTAGAAGGGCTTGCAGTTTTATCAGCTGAAACTCTTGCGTTTTATCAAGAAGAATTTCTTCTAAAAGATGGGAAAGCAATGAATCATATTTGCTTGCTTACAGCTGATTGTCTGCTGTCTGTTTAGTTGTGCGACGGTGATCTGGGTTAAGTGGCAGGCTTCTTGATAAGAGGACAAGCACAGTATAAAGAAGATTCTTGTGTTTAAACTAAGGAGCAAAAATCATCGTTAAAACGAAACATACGACTTTTAACAAAAAAGTGTCAATTGATTAGCGTCGTTAGAATGAAACGTCGCTAAGTCGGGAGGCGTTAAGCGAGGGCTTACTGTATCCACAGATGCATCAAATGTTCTTGTCAATTGAAAAAGTTAAAAGGAAAGGCAAAGGATTCTGGGAATTTAGGCTTATTTCAGAGTCATCTAGTTATAAAAATGCCTCGCGTAATTAGTTATAATCACTTTTGATTCACACTCATCTCAAGCTTGGGTTCTTCTAAATTTTGAAAACCCATTCCTCCACCAATGACGTCATTCGTCGATTTAAGGAAAGCAGTGCACTGTCAATTTCCATCATATATATATATAATGAGTTTTTACAAATTATTAGTAAGCTAATTTAGTGACATTTTTGCATGAACATTAGCACCGCGCACGTACAGAAAGCCATGATGTGCTTACGAAAATTCATGAAGTCCACCAGTTACGTCATAATTTTCAAGTGAATGGCGCGGCTACCAATGCGCTGGAAAATTTCTCTAGTTCAGTAGTATAATTTAACTTTGTGCACAATTTTTTTACAAATTTCTTTGTTATATTTTTCTATATTTAGGTAATAACACTAAAATAAACCCAACATGCTAAGAAACTTGTCCTTTCTTCTAACATGAACACCCTTACATAAAGAAACGCTTTATTTATGCCATTATTAGACCTGATGTCCTTCATTATTAGACAGTGACCTATAAGGTAAAGTGCCTCTATGGCGTAATGGTTAGCATAGGTAACCAGAAATCAGGTTTTGAGTTCGAGTCCCAGTGTAAATGTAAATTTTTTCAGACTCTAATTTAATATTGTGCATCTGTAGTGTTTCTATAGTTCACTCTTGATTATAGGACAGACAGACAAACAGATAGACAGACAAACTTGCCTCAAGCGTTCTGCTTAAGGCAATTAACAAATTGAATTGGGCATGAAGCGTTGCATTGACAGGATTGAAATAATTTGGTTCTTTTTCAGCTTGAACAGTTACTGCTTTTCCACTTACTGTAAATTTGGGAATTCCAGATCACATCACAGAGCGCCCATCCGGCGGCAATGACGTAGAACACGGGTTGATCGTTCTGAAACAAAAATAAAACTTCAACATAGTCCGTATAGAGTCTAGTAGGGTTTAGTTTTATACGAAAACCAATCACTGACAGTACTGCAGTATTGTTTCACATGTTGTTTAATAAAACGCCATCATGTTCACCATGGCTTTGTACATTACTAGGTTGCATGCGTCACGTCTTTCCTGGGTTTATGGGCAGACCTCTCTCTCTCTCTCTCTCTCTCTCTCTCTCTCTCTCTCTCTCTCTCTCTCTCTCTCTCTCTCTCTCTCTCTCTCTCTCTCTCTCCTCTCTCTCTCTCTCTCTCTCTCTCTCTCTCTCTCTCTCTCTCTCTCTCTCTCTCTCTCTCTCTCTCTCTCTCTTTTTTTTTACTCCTTCTTCGTTCCCTTTTCTCTTGCTGTGTCTCCTTTTTCTCCTTCCTCTCTTTCTTAGAAGAACATGAAGATTGCTTGTACGCACGAGTTTCTAAACAATTAGCCATCATTATAAACTTTAGTTCAAACAAGAAATCTTTGTCCTGTAAGTTCCACACTAAATGGGAATCATTATTACAGGCTTTTTATGATATTCTAATATCTCAAGAGATTCCACGAAACTTATTCTCTTTGCGGTACTCAACACACAAAAGAGATGGATTTCATCAAACTAATGCAGTTGCTTGTTCATCAAACTAAACACCTCCCCTCTTGTACACAACCGCAAACAAGTAAGCTAATAAATAAACAACCAAAAATAAAACAAATAAACAAACAAACAAGCAAACGGGAATTGATATTCGATGGCCTGAACGAGGAGGGTGTCAATTCGACTAGAACCGTGGCCCCACTCATAGAACCGCCCTCGTATCATGCACTGAAGCCGGTGATATAAAGCAACCGGCACTTCTAGTGTAGTAAGTGGTCCCATGCTGAAGCCTTGCGTCTATTAAACCTTTTATTATTATAGAAACTTAGTTTATAGCTTGCTGAAATATTAGTAGGGCTCTTAAATAGGATGAATTATTAAACTGTCTACTAGAGTCTGTCACGCCATGGGGAATAATTGGACTAGATTTAAATAAGTAAAGTGAACAGGTCTTATGGCTTCCTTAACACAAATACATAGAAATATGGATCCAGTACGAAGTGATTCCAGCCCTGGGTTACCCGTATAGCAAATTAACCACGTACTTAGGGTCTCAGGGGAAGAGAGGCCCGCCCAAAATTAAAATATACCCGGAATACGTTTGGCTGTTTTTGTGTTTGTTTACAATGTGACGCGATACGGATGGACATCGAGATTCTGGCTACTGACCAGCCTGAGCTACAAAATTAAAATGCACTGGAATATGCTTGGCGGTTTTTGTGTTTGTTTACAATGTGACGATACGGATGGACATTGAGATTCTGCCTACTGACCAGCTTGAGCTACTCACTGACCATATGGTGACATTGTTTGATTACACATGTATAATATATTTCCAGTGTGCTAATGGTTATAAAAATGAGGTGATACTGAAAACAGGATAATGTTGAATTACACATAATCTATAATCTTTTCAGTGCTTAGGGGCTCTTGAGGCCTTAATCCACCCACGAACGGTATTATTTAATTAAGCATCTGCGCGCCAAATTGAAGTGTGATTTACAGTTATTGACGATTATTCCAAGCAGAAATTAACTCACAGTTTTTTTTTCTATAATTTTTCACAGAAT
This sequence comes from Tubiluchus corallicola, assembly GCA_030141605.1. Lineage (NCBI taxonomy): Eukaryota > Metazoa > Priapulida > Priapulimorpha > Priapulimorphida > Tubiluchidae > Tubiluchus > Tubiluchus corallicola. The sequence goes on along the minus strand of JAQGDQ010000460.1, from coordinate 4,509 downwards.
GGTGTATATACAGCACAATCCGGCGTTAGCCTAGTAGTTCCGTCTGATTTAAAAATGATAAACTGAATGTACCTTGTCTGGCTTCCATAGCCAGAGTACTAGCAGCAGACATGCGTGGAACATAGTTCCAGCAGATATGATAGCCAGGCGGTTGATATGCTTCGTCACGTGACTGATGGTGATGACGGAAGCTACAGCGGTGATACCGAAACACAACATTGTCTTTCCTACGTCAGCGACGCCTAGTGCACAGAAGACGAATGACTGAAATGATAAAGAAAGCGTAAAAATATTAAGCAAAACCAGACCCAATCTTAAACTGTAATCTAGTCTTTAAACTATTTCAAACTAACATAATTTTCAACAGCAAAAATATTCCACGAGCGTGTTGCACGTGTTTGCCAAAGCTAAAATTGAAGTACAGTGGCACTCTAAGATATTCAGTGTGTTGTACTAAAACTACGCAAGTTTTAAGATAAAATTTCAAATTTACCATTGAGCTCACGCATGAGCTGTTGAATTATGTGTAGTACTTCACAAACGAACACATATGAACTGAGAGATACAGCACCTGCTGTTTGTGCAACGCGTTTCCGAAATGCACTCGCTAGTGCCCGTCTAACTAGCGAATGGCGAAATGCATGTAACAGCGAAGAACTAGTAACGCGAACACGAAATTTTGTTGGTCTGGTAATAATTCTTTCATGTAAGCCTTTCTTGAAAAAATAGTATGTTTCCTTTCAATATGTTAAAGAGTTGATTGTTTTGACCTACAATTTAAGATTGGGTCCGGTTTTGCTTTAAAGAGAAACTATCAGAGACAATGGCCAACATAAACACAATCCAACTTGTCTGACACAAAGGCGGAAAAGTTGTCAAATCAGTTGAGCATTATTTCAGGGTGGGAAAGGAGAAACGGTGAAGGTGAAAAAAGAGCAGCCGGAAAAGGAGATACACGAGTCACTTAAGCAACAATATTAGCCTTTTTTCTAGGCTGTACGTAATAATTAAGTCAGCTACGATGATCTCTAACTAGGCAATTTAGTTGTGGTTTGAAAGCTTTTGTTAATGTCGGATCTTGAAGAACTTTGCGCCCTCCACCCTTGAGCCACTGTCGCCCCCACGTTGCTACACCTTTGAGTCAAGAATTAGGCATAGTTGAAAAGTGTTTATTTCTGAAGTGATATCATTTGCCCGAATCAAAGAGAAAACGTTGATAAGAAAGAATGCGAGCGGAAATGAGAGATGGGGAGAAAACGGGATTGAGAGAAGATGTGAGGAGATACCGAATTAGATGCCATACAGAGCAGATGGAGATTTGTCTGAATCAAGTCTGAGATGCTGAATTAGATGTCGTACAGAGCAGATGCAGATTTGTCTGAATCGAGTCTGAGATGCTGAATTAGATGCCATACAAAGTAGATGCAGAGTTGTCTGAATCAAGTCTGAGATGTTGAATTAGATGCCATACAAAGCAGATGTAGATTTGTCTGAATCAAGTCTGAGATGCTGAATTAGATGTCATACAGAGCAAATGGAGATTTGTCTGAATCGAGTCTGAGATACTGAATTAGATGTCATACAGAGCAGATGCAGATTTGTCTGAATCAAATCTGAGATGCTGAATTAGATGCCATATAGAGCAGATGCAGATTTGTCTGAATCGAGTCTGAGATGCTGAATTAGATGTCATACAGAGTAGATGCAGATTTGTCTGAATCAAATCTGAGATGCTGAATTAGATGCCATACAGAGCAGATGTAGATTTGTCTGAATCAAGTCTGAGATGCTGAATTAGATGTCATACAGAGCAAATGGAGATTTGTCTGAATCAAGTCTGAGATGCTGAATTAGATGCCATATAGAGCAGATGCAGATTTGTCTGAATCGAGTCTGAGATGCTGAATTAGATGTCATACAGAGTAGATGCAGATTTGTCTGAATCAAATCTGAGATGCTGAATTAGATGCCATACAGAGCAGATGTAGATTTGTCTGAATCAAGTCTGAGATGCTGAATTAGATGTCATACAGAGCAAATGGAGATTTGTCTGAATCAAGTCTGAGATGCTGAATTAGATGCCATATAGAGCAGATGCAGATTTGTCTGAATCGAGTCTGAGATGCTGAATTAGATGTCATACAGAGTAGATGCAGATTTGTCTGAATCGAGTCTGAGATGCTGAATTAGATGCCATACAGAGCAGATGCAGATTTGTCTGAATCAAGTCTGAGATGCTGAATTAGATGTCATACAGAGCAGATGCAGATTTGTCTGAATCGAGTCTGAAATGCTGAATTAGCTGCCATACAGAGCAGATGCAGATTTGTCTGAATCGAGTCTGAGATACTGAATTAGATGCAATACAGAGTAGATGCAGATTTGTCTGAATCAAGTGTACAAAACTGCAAAGGCGAATGATCATTTTCGCATGTAGCTATTGTGATAAGAAGCTTAATTTTTCATTTCTTAAAGCAAAACCCGATCCAATCTTAAACTGTAGGTCGAAACAATCTACTCTTTAAAATATTGAAAGGAAACATACTGTTTTTTTCAAGAACGACTTACGTGAAAGAATTATTATCACACAATCACAATGTCGCGTTCACGCCACTAGTTCTTCACTGTTACTTGCATTTTGCCATTCGCTAGTTAGACAGCACTAGCGTCTGCATTTCCGAAATGCATTGCACAAAAAACAGGTGCTGTACCTCTCACTTCAGATGAATTAGTTAGTGAGGAACTGCACACGTTCGAAGACTCATGCGTGAGTACAACGGCAAATTTGAATTTTTATCACGAAACTTGCCTAGTTTTAGTACAACACATTGAATGTCTTACAGTAGCACTGTACTTCAATTTTCGCTTTCACAAACACGTGTAACACGCCAGTGGAATATTTTTGCTGTTGAAAATTATGTTAGTTTGTGATGTAATCAACAGCTGGGCTCGACTACCGTTAATTGCGTTTTTAATCTATTATTTAATTATTAGAAACGCTTTTGCAGTATTATAATTGTGTAAAATTGCTTGCTTTCTCGGATTTTAAAATGGGGTAGTATATGAAAACTCATCTTGTCTTCCTTTAAGATTTTAAGTAACGTGTACAACTAGACTAGAATTCAATATCGGCACAAAAGTGTTCTACTAGAATCGCGCATGCGATCTTGTGATTCCAACTAACAAAGAAAGCGTACCATTAATTCAATTGAGAAAAACAAGGATACTGCCAAATCACTAATGTCTATAAACACTAAATAATTATTTTCAGTTAATTAATCAATTTTTTTAATTAAAGCGAGCACGCTGATGGCATCTACTACATTTTATAGAATGCCGCAGGATTATTCCACGGGGAAAGGGCAGCTGTGAAAATTGAAATGTGTTCCCGAGGTTTTACATGATTTATGAGCCCTCATTATGGAACACTTGACAGTTAATGCCGCTTGAGAACATTTTAATAACACAATTTACAGTTAATTTAGCAAGGTTTTATTGCCTCCGGTGAAATTTGACTGGAATAATACTGTTCTTGGGCAGCTGCTGACGCATGTTATTAAACTTTGCGTAATAATTAATTTAAAATGGAAAAATTAAAAAAAAAGTATATCCAGCATATAATAAGGCACTTTTAGAATACAATAAAATGTGCATTAAAAGGTGAATGAATAATCAAGTTAGTAATAAAATATCTATTATTTTCAATATGGTTTTGTTTCTCGCTTGGATTATGACTGTCGCCTTTTTTATTAAAATATATTGATAATATATGTGCATAAACTAAGCAAAATTCTAATAAAGCTCCATCCACAAACAATACTCAATTTTAATACAGCTCCACCAGCAAACTAAAGTAATTTTAATAAACCTCCATCTAAAAACTAATAAATAATTTAGTAAATATCATCCACAAACTAAACTAAATTTTAATAAAGCTCCATCCACAAACTCAGCACAATTTTAATAAACCTCCATCTAAAAACTAATCACAATTTCAGTAAAGCTTCATCCACAAACCAAACACAATTTAGTTAAGCTTCATCCACAGATTAAACGCAAATTTCAGTAAAACGGCATCCACAACCTAAACGATTTTATTAAACCTCCATAAACAAACAACGCACTTTTAGTAAAGCTACATCCACCCTTAAACACATTTTAGCTTTATCCGGAATTTGTGTTGACATGCATTTCTTGACCACCAAACTAGGTGGTGCATGAAGTAACATGGTGTACATCCCCAAAGGGTGCAAGGCACCGACAGTATAGTGTGCGACAACATAGTGTGAAACACTTTGCATCCTCCAATTATCATTAACGAGCACACTTTCCACGTAGTTTATTTGTTACTAGTTTCGTCGTAGTACGCGTTTTCCCCTGCTTCTTATAGACTTACCTTGGACATCTTAGATATAGATCAACTGCTTATCAATTCAGTTTTTCCCCGGGGTTCTTTTCTATGGAATTCTCCACGGGAACTTACATTATATTTCTATTAGGTAGAATCGG
>JAQGDQ010002056.1:0-16483 GCA_030141605.1 Tubiluchus corallicola | reverse complement strand
CATGGTTGGTAATTGTTCCTTGAAGTGAGTTTATAGTAATTTGAAAGCTGCGTTCACATGGTTGGTAATAGTTCTATGAAGCAAACTTCTAATGACTCTAAGCGCACTTGTCAGGGCAAAGCAGCGAAAGTTGAGAGTAATAATTATTTATTTCATTTTATTCCCAATAATAAAATATAATAAAAACAATACAATATATGAAACGCGTTGGGGAAAATGCATACAAATACAATATTTACAAGAGTATGGTAAAGACACAAAGAGTGAACAACATGCTTGTATGTAATATGAACAAAATAGTAAGTTCCCTGTCAATATTTTACATGGCAGCTTGTTTTGAGCTACAGTTTAAGATGGGTCCCGTTTTCCTTTAAACCCTAGAAGTAAACTTTCGTTAGTAACAGAACTCCTCTAAGCAATTTAATTATGATATAGGTTGGGCACTCACACAAAACTCGTCCTCGCGTTGTGTGCCAGGTGACTCGGTTGGAGTAAGTGGTTGGGGTTAGTCATATAAAAGTTCTAGTATATTAATAATGTAATCCATGCATCATTAATCTTTTTTTCAACTTGGTTACAAATTACAAACGTGAAACGTCAGAACGCTTATCCCAGCTTCCGTTGCCCCGGCAACGATCAATTATCCATACTACAGATTGTTTGCTCTTTCTAGCAAGCATAACACTTCAGCTTATACTTCTTAACACTTTTAACTTAATGACGAAATTGAATGAATGATGAATCACGTTTGTATTATGTGTGATTTCAGCGAAGAGATTGCTGTGAATATGAAATTTGAATAGGAACCCGTTCATATAAGGCTTGAGTTACAGTACTAATGGAAGTATTTTCTGCAAGACAACTAAACAAGCTTGAACTCTAGTTGTTACAAAAAAGCAGTGGTCCCACACAGCATAATGGACTTGTCTAATGATTGTCCCAGAAAACAGTGGTCCCACACAAAGCAGTGGCCTCAAACAGAGTAGTGGACCCAGACATAAGAATGGTCCCAAACAAGGTAGTGGCCCCATACAAAGCAGTGGTCTGAAACAGATTAGTGGACCCAGGCATACGAATTGTCCCAAAACATGAGAGTGGTCCCACACAAAGCAGTGGCCTCAAACAGAGTAGTAGACCCAGGCATACGAATGGTTTCAAAACATGATAGTGGCCCCATACAAAGCAGTGGTCTGAAACAGATTAGTGGACCCAGGCATACGAATGGTCCCAAAACATGATAGTGGTCCCACACAAAGCAGTGGCCTCAAACAGAGTAGTAGACCCAGGCATACGAATGGTCCCAAACAAGTTAGTAGACTCAAGTCTGGTGATTGTCCCAGAAAATAGTGGTCCCTCACAAAGCAGTTGCCTCAAACAGAGTAGTGGACACAGGCATACGAATGGTCCCAAACAAGTTAGTAGACTCAAGTCTGGTGATTGTCCCAGAAAATAGTGGTCCCTCACAAAGCAGTTGCCTCAAACAGAGTAGTGGACACAGGCATACGAATGGTCCCAAACAAGTTAGCAAACTCAAGTCTAGTGATTGTCCCAGAAAACAGTGGTCCCTCACAAAGCCGTGGTCTCAAACAGAGTTGTGGACGCACACATACGAATGGTCCCTAACAAGGTAGTGGACTCAAGTCTAGTGATCGTCCCAGAAAACAGTGGCCTCAAACAGAGTAGTGGACCCAGACATACGAATGGTCCCAGTAAGTGAGATAATAGTACCGTAGAATAGGTTGATGGTTGTCTAGCCAGTAGAATAGAATTTTTACTATTGTTGCTGTTACTACTACTGCTACTGCTACTGCTGCAGTTGCTGCTGCTGCTACCGCTACTACTGCTACTGCTCTTACTGCTGTTATTACTGCTGCTGCTACTACTGCTACTGGTGTTACTCTACTGCTACTGCTACTGGTGTTACTACTGCTGCTGCTGCTACTGCTGTTACGACTGCTACTACTTCTGCTGCTGTTACTACTACTGCTACTACTACTACTACTGTTGCTACAACTGTTACTACTACTGCTGCAGCTGCTGCTGTTACTACTGCTGCTGCTGTTACTACTACTGCTGCTGCTGTTACTACTACTGCTGCTGCTGCTGCCGCTACTACTGCTACTGCTGCTGCTGCTACTGTTGTGGCTGCTGCTGCTCCTGCTACTACTGCTGCCACTACTACTGCTACTATTCTTACTACTAGTACTTTTGCTACTGCTACTGTTACTACTACTGCTCCTGCTACTACTGCTTCCACTACTACTGCTACTATTGTTACTACTGGTACTCTTACTACTGCTACTGTTACTACTACTACTGCTGCTGCTCCTGTTACTACTGCTGCCTCTACTATTACTACTGCTGCCGCGACTACTACTACTGCTCCTGCTACTACTGCTGCCACTACTACTGCTACTATTGTTACTACTAGTACTTTTGCTACTGCTACTGTTACTACTACTGCTCCTGCTACTACTGCTTACACAACTACTACTGCTGCCGCGACTACTACTATTGCTTCTGCTACTACTGCTGCCGCTACTACTACTACTGGTGCTGCTGCTGTTACTACTGCTGCCGCTACTACTACTACTGCTGCTGCTGCTGTTACTACTGCTGCCACTACTACTGCTACTATTGTTACTACTGGTACTCTTACTACTGCTACTGTTACTACTACTGCTCCTGCTACTACTGCTGCCGCTACTACTGCTACTATTGTTACTACTGGTACTCTTACTACTGCTACTGTTACTACTACTGCCGCTACTACTACTACTGCTGCTGCTCCTGTTACTACTGCTGCCTCTACTACTACTACTGCTGCCGCTACTACTACTACTGCTCCTGCTACTACTGCTACCACTACTACTGCTACTATTGTTACTACTAGTACTTTTACTACTGCTGCTGCTACTACTGCTGCCGCTACTACTACTACTACTACTGCTGCTGCTGCTGTTACTACTGCTACTTCTACTACTGCTGCTGCTGCTACTTCTGCTGCTGCTGTTACTACGGAGATCCTTTCCATACACCATAAAAACACTGCTTTGTTAGTTAGCTTGTGTTTGGACTTAGGAGTGCGTAAATCAGAGATTCGATGAGATTAACCAGCAGCTATAATGCTGTGCTAAGCTCCTATTTATTTCTCTGAGTTAAACCTCTCAAGGCAGCTTAAGCTGATCATGTAATTTAACGACTCAACTGTAGCTCAATGATTAAGCTGAGTCACATAAGTCTTGTCCGAAGTGAGTGCATGATGGAATAGAAAATATACATTAAGAAAACAGATTAGCTTAAAGGACAAGAAAAGGGGTACCTGAAGTAGGTTTCAGAAAAATTACCTTGAAAAATTATGTTACTTTATAGCAATTTTATTCGTATATCGTTCTCGTGCTGAAAAGATTTTTTGTTTCTTTTCGTTTTAAACTTCCTGCAATACTGTTCCGACCGCGCCATTACATGACGTCATATACGCACAACGTAAATCAGGGGAAGAAAAGGAAATCTTAAACTATGTCCCAAAAAAACTTTCCACGCAAAATTATATTACTTAGCATTTTGCTTACCTGCTGGAAGGACTTATGTAACTAGAAAAGAAAATTATTAATTATTTAAAATGTTTTCAGCAATTGCGAAAATGTCGTTGATTCGCCATTCAGGGTGCGCCACTCACTAACCAAAAAACGTGTTTTTGATCTTATTGACAAGATACAGTCATTTAAACTTCACGCAATGTTATCTAAACTCGTTTCCAATGACTTATCGTCAAAATGGTTGCGTCTAACGGTCATCACCGGAGTTTAAATTACATGTTTTGTACAGCGCTACTGCCGACACGAGTTCTGTATACAGAAAGGCAGTATGTAAGTGGAGGGTTATCTTGTGCTTTAAGAAAGACTGATTAGCTGCCATTCAGGCTGTTAGTCACTATACACTATCCTCCCGGCGAACTGCATCATCATTTCTGAAACGCATTGCAAAAAACAGGTGCTGTGCTTCTCAGTTTTCAAGCGAGCAATGCTCTATGTGACAAAATGCAAAGCCAACAATGCTGTATGTGACAAAATGCAAACCCAGCAATGCTGTATGTGACAAAATGCAAAGCCAACAATGCTGTATGTGACAAAATGCAAAGCCAGCAATGCTGTATGTGACAAAATGCAAAGTCAGCAATGCTCTATGTGACAAAACGCAAAGTCAATAATGCTCTATGTGACAAAATGCAATGTCAGCAATGCTTTTGTGACAAAATGCAAAGTCAGCAATGCTCTACAGGACAAAATGCCAAGTCAGCAATGCTGTATGTGAAAAAATGCAAAGTCAGCAATACTTTATGTGATAGAATGTAAAGTCAGCAATGCTGTATGTGACAAAATGCAAACCCAGCAATGCTCTATGTGACAAAATGCAAAGTCAGCAATGCTCTATGTGACAAAATGCAAAGCCAGCAATGCTCTATGTGACAAAATGCAAAGTCAGCAATGCTCTATGTGACAAAATGCAAAGTCAGCAATGCTGTATGTGACAAAATGCAAACCCAGCAATGCTCGAAGGGACACCGTTAAGATTCTGCCAGTACTTCTGTTACTTGTATCTGACGGTTTTATTTCCTCGTTCATTTTAACGACAAACGAATTAATCGCTCTGGCGTTCTGATGCAACGAACGTGAATATTACAGCAATCATTGTCAACTCAGACTTGTTCTGATTGGCGCCGTGACGTCAGCCGGCAAATCTGCATTTGAAAAGTTGCAGTTTTAATGAACGGGATCTCAATATATGTGTCCAGACAAACGTGGACGTTTTGGGTCTTACCAAGGGCGGATTAAGGAGTTCACGGGCCTTCAACTGTCGAAACACACAGACTATGCACAACCCTACAATCATTTGCTATGCTGGTGCTGAAATTTATTCACACGGAACACTTCAGCCCAAATCCTATCTATTTTATTAAATGTTTAGTGTTTAAAGCAAAACCGGACCCAATGCTAAACTGCAGGTCAAACTAATCTACTCTTTAAAATATTGAAAGGAAACATACTATAAGTCTTTAAAAAATGACTTACGTGAAGCCACTAGTTTTTCGCTGTCATATGCATTTCGCCACATTTGCTGGTTAGATGGGCACTAACTCCTGCTTTTCTGAAATGCATTGCACAAAAAGAGGTGCTGTACCTCTCAGTTTAGATGTGTTAGTTTTTGACGCTCGCCGTTAATTAAGTTTTTAATTTATTATTTAATTATCAGAAACGTTTTTGTAGTATTACTCGTGTTAAAATGTATACTTTTTACGAGACTTGAAAATGGGGTAGTATATGAAAAATCATCGTGTCTTCTTTCAAGTTGTTTGTTGTTCCTGTTTATCCTCGTCATCATCATTAGCATCAGCATCATCATCATTAGCATCATCATCATCATCATCATCATCATCATCATCATCATCATCATCATCATCATCATCATCATCATCATCATCATCATCATCATCATCATCATCATCATCATCATTAGCATCATAATGGTTGTCGTCGTCATCAATATCGTCATCGTCGTAGTCGTCGTCGTCATCATCACCATCATCATCATTAGCATCATAATCGTCGTCGTCGTCGTCGTCATCATCATCATCATCATCACTATCGCGGACAGTAACAGCCACAGCAACTAGACCACAAGTTGACAACAGCAGCAGCCTGCAATAAACCAGCATTATAATGACTGTTATGTCTGACTAGTTTGTGAAAGTCAAACGATTTAACTGAACGTCCGTCTCCCGCAGATAATTTACTGAAAATTAATTTGGTGCTTGTCCGTCTCTTAAACCTACTTCATTAATAACCCTCCGTTTTAATCAGTGTCAATTGTTTCCTGTCGTAACAGTTCAAAGTCGAAAATGGGGTCATTTTGTAAATGAAACGTTTGATTTATTGCTCAGTCAAGTCACGCAAGTAAGATGATTTGTTGTATAATAAACAGTCGTGATGTACTCATTTATTAGTTAGTTTATTCGTTCGTTGATTCATTCGTTCTTTCGTTCATTCGTCCGTTCAATCACTTGTTCGTTCGTTCATTTGTTCGTCCATTCATTCACTTACTAATTAATTAATTTATTTATTCGTTAATTCGTTAATTAATTCGTTAACTCGTTAATTAATTAGTTAATTCGAATTAATTATTTCTTTTTGTTCGATCATTCATTTGTTCATTCGTTCGTTCGTTCGTTCGTTCGTTCGTTCGTTCGTTCGTTCGTTCATTAACTTATTCATTTATTCTTTCATTCATCACTCATTCATTCGCTCATTCGTTTGTACATTCTTTCATCACTCATTCGTTGACTCATTTACTCACTCATTCATTCATTCATTCATTCATTCATTCATTCATTCATTCATTCATTTACTTATTCATTCATTCATTCGTTCGTTCACTTCATAGATTATTCATTCATTCGTTCGTTCACTTCATAAATAATTCATTAATTCGCTCTTTAATTCAATCACTCCCAGCAGTCATTAAATCAGTCTGTCAACCTGTCAGTAAGTAACTCAGCAGTTATCTGCCAATCATTCAATTTGCCTATCAACTAGCCAGTCAATCTCTTAAGTCAGTTGATTGGTTAGTCAGTTGGTCAGTCGATTAGTCAATCAGTTGTTCAGTCGGTTAGATATTACTTTCCTGGGTCCAGTTACAACACGAGCGTGAACATTCAGAAATTTTGAATACCAAGAATCTCATAGAAGTTGGCAATCTTTCTCAATAATAAGCGGCAATTATTCTGGCGCTGCAGGGAGGTAGTTAAAGATCAAAGTAAGTTGTCGCGAAGCCCATTATGATTAGCTTTATTTTCCTGTCTTTGCAGACTATAAATAAATCAGGGTCTTGTTGTAGTCCCTACAGATTCAACTTTGCTTGATGATAAAAGCACTTTCTGCTTAAGAAGCTTTGAAACATTCGGGCAGAATTATCCGTAAAGGTTAATTAAAGGCGTAAAAGTGTCAGAATGCAGTGTTGTATCAATTTATTACACCAGCAAGTACTACTGAAACAGTGGTGTATATTTACTGCATCATCAAGTACTAGTTACTGAAACAGTGGCGTATATTTACTGCATCATCAAGTACTAGTTACTGAAACATTGGTGTACATGTACTGCATCATCAAGTACTAGTTACTGAAACATTGTTGTATATTTACTGCATCAACATGTACTAGTTACTGAAACAGTGTTGTACATTTACTGCATCAACATTTACTAGTTACTGAAACAGTGTTGTACATTTACTGCATCAACAAGTACTAGTTACTGAAACAGTGGTGTATATTTACTGTATCATCAAGTACTAGTTACTGAAACAGTGTTCTACATTTACTGCATCAACATGTACTAATTACTGAAACAGTGTTGTACATTTACTGCATCAACATGTACTAGTTACTGAAACAGTGTTGTACATTTACTGCATCAACATATACTAGTTACTGAAACAGTGTTGTACATTTACTGCATCAACATGCACTAGTTACTGAAACAGTGTTGTACATTTATTGCATCAACAAGTACTAGTTACTGAAACAGTGTTGTACATTTACTGCATCAACAAGTACTAGTTACTGAAACAGTGTTGTACATTTACTGCATCAGCATATACTAGTTACTGAAACAGTGTTGTACATTTACTGCATCAACAAGTACTAGTTACTGAAACAGTGTTGTACATTTACTGCATCAACATGTACTAGTTACTGAAACAGTGTTGTACATGTACTGCATCAACATATACTAGTTACTGAAACAGTGTTCTACATTTACTGCATCAACAAGTACTAGTTACTGAAACAGTGTTCTACATTTACTGCATCAACATGTACTAGTTACTGAAACAGTGTTGTACATTTACTGCATCAACAAGTACTAGTTACTGAAACAGTGTTGTACATTTACTGCATCAACATGTACTAGTTACTGAAACAGTGTTGTACATTTACTGCATCAACAAGTACTAGTTACTGAAACAGTGTTGCACATTTACTGCATCAACATGCACTAGTTACTGAAACAGTGTTGTACATTTATTGCATCAACATGCACTAGTTATTGAAACAGTGTTGTACATTTACTGCATCAACATGTACTAGTTACTGAAACAGTGTTGTACATTTACTGCATCAACAAGTACTAGTTACTGAAACAGTGTTATACATTTACTGCATCAACATGTACTAGTTACTGAAACAGTGTTGTACATTTACTGCATCAACATGTACTAGTTACTGAAACAGTGTTGCACATTTACTGCATCAACATACACTAGTTACTGAAACAGTGTTGTACATTTATTGCATCAACATACACTAGTTACTGAAACAGTGTTGTACATTTATTGCATCAACATACACTAGTTACTGAAACAGTGTTGTACATTTATTGCATCAACATACACTAGTTACTGAAACAGTGTTGTACATTTACTGCATCAACATACACTAGTTACTGAAACAGTGTTGCACATTTACTGCATCAACATACACTAGTTACTGAAACAGTGTTGTACATTTATTGCATCAACATACACTAGTTACTGAAACAGTGTTGTACATTTACTGCATCAACATACACTAGTTACTGAAACAGTGTTGTACATTTATTGCATCAACATACACTAGTTACTGAAACAGTGTTGTACATGTACTGCGTCAACATACACTAGTTACTGAAACAGTGTTGTACATTTACTGCATCAACATACACTAGTTACTGAAACAGTGTTGTACATTTATTGCATCAACATATACTAGTTACTGAAACATTGTTGTATATTTACTGCATCAACATACACTAGTTACTGAAACAGTGTTGTACATTTATTGCATCAACATATACTAGTTATTGAAACAGTGTTGTATATTTACTGCATCAACAAGTACTAGTTACTGAAACAGTGTTGTACATTTACTGCATCAACATGTACTAGTTACTGAAACAGTGTTGTATATTTACTGCATCATCAAGTACTAGTTACTGAAACATTGGTGTACATTTACTGCATCAACATGTACTAGTTACTGAAACAGTGTTGTACATTTACTGCGTCAACATATACTAGTTACTGAAACAGTGTTGTACATTTACTGCATCAACAAGTACTAGTTACTGAAACAGTGTTGTACATTTACTGCATCAACATATACTAGTTACTGAAACAGTGTTGTATATTTACTGCATCAACATGTACTAGTTACTGAAACAGTGTTGTACATTTACTGCATCAACATGTACTAGTTACTGAAACAGTGTTGTACATGTACTGCATCAACATATACTAGTTACTGAAACAGTGTTCTACATTTACTGCATCAACAAGTACTAGTTACTGAAACAGTGTTCTACATTTACTGCATCAACATATACTAGTTACTGAAACAGTGTTGTACATTTACTGCATCAACAAGTACTAGTTACTGAAACAGTGTTGTACATTTACTGCATCATCAAGTACTAGTTACTGAAACAGTGTTGTACATTTACTGCATCAACATGTACATGTTACTGAAACAGTGTTGTACATTTACTGCATCAACATATACTAGTTACTGAAACAGTGTTGTACATTTACTGCATCAACATATACTAGTTACTGAAACAGTGTTGCACATTTACTGCATCAACAAGTACTTACTGAAGCAATGCTATATATTTACAGAATGGCAGCAGCTGTTGTTGTTGCTGTGCTCTGTTTTTTCCGTTTTTTTCCAGGACATAACATAAGATAGATAGCTCAGATAATGGTGATTAAGCCTGCTATTTTCATAATTTTTGCTCGCTTAGGTGCACAGACAAAATAATTATTCCCATGGGTTCGATCATCATCATCAAGCGTTACTTTAGTTATACTGACTGCACCCATATACGTCTTCTCTTGGAGCTTCTGCAGCTTCCAGGGTAATGTAGCATGACCATTATAAAAGGTCCAGTAAATGGCGATCATGGATCATTGATGGGCAATTTTGCAGTACGGCACGAGTGACCAAAATAACAGCAATTACGTGCCCCAGGAAGAGGTTTAACCACTAACAACAGAAGAACCGGCTTCTCTTGCAAAGTGAATTACAGAGTCAAAAGCTTTTGAAGCCAGAATATGCGCATAATGGGAGAATCATGCAGCTCAGAGAGTTTCCAATCTTCTGTTCGCTTGAAGAAGTTGGACAAATACGTGCTTATGATGTATAATTCATGAAGGGTTAAGCTAACTCAGTTGCACGAAAGCAATGTGCCCAAAACACCGTCATGGTGTGAGAGGACGCTTGCGGTGTAAAACATGTTTGAACCAATACACTTAAAACGTTGACACACGCGTATTCTAGTTGTCCAAGTGCAGTAGACCTAAAGTGTTCCACAGTTGCATCTTTCAAGGTCCAATTACATTCAAATAATCTGTTGGAAACCTGTTTGAGAACTTTTGCAAACGTCTGACAAAAGCAACCATCCGTGTTCAACTGAAACGCACTCTTCACCAAGTTAGTCTAACTTGAGTTGGGTGCTTGCCAACCCCCTAGTGAGAGCATGTACCGGTAAAATGTGGCGCACAGAATTTCATTCATTATTAATGCATAACATTTTTTGTAATAACGGTTGTATTCAGAGAGCCTTTTATGCTCTGGGCTCTAATACTCATGACTTACAAAATGTCAGGTAGAAATTATCTTCCTAAATACCTCTTAATCAACTGTAATGCAACATTGGTTTTGCATTAGCGCTTAATATCATGGGAAATAAATGACATACCTATAAATGTTATACAGACTTACTAAGATGCTCGGCAGCTGTGAACTGATAGATACTTGGCCTTGTGGTACCCAGTATTCTTGAAACTTTGATGGAAGGCTGATATGTGAAATATACTGAAACCATGGGGTCTCCAGTCAATAACACGTCTCGCATAGCTCCTTTTAGTGGATCATTACGGCCAGGTTCATATAGGCTAGCACAAGCCGCAGTCATTTTATGGAAAATGTATTAAAAATCTCTGAGAACTCAACCAGTTCTCCATAATTCCCCTGACACCCTGTTACCTTCGAAACCCCAGTTACCTGAATATTCCATCTAAAGGCGGCGCTCTGATAGCTTAATGAAAGAGTTATTAGCAGTAATGCAGCAGACAGAAGCTATTTGGGTGAATTTCTCTATATTTGTTGCATTTGTTTGGCAAATTGATGCACAAATCACCCCTTAAAGGACAAGAAAAGGGGTACCTGAAGTAGGTTCCAGAAAAACCGCCTTAAGAAACTATAGCACTTTTTAACAATTTTATGCGCATATCATACTCGAGTTGAGAAGATTTTTTGTTTCTTTTCATTTTAAATCCTCTGCAATACTGTTCCAACAACGCCATTACATGACGTCATATACGCACAACGTAAATCAGGGAAAGAAAAGGAAATGTCAAATTATGTCCCAAAAAACTTTCCATGCAAATCTATATTACTTAGCATTTCGTTTACCTGCTGGAAAGACTTATGTAACTAGAAAAGTAAATTATTAGTTATTTAAAATGTTTTCACCAATTGGTAAAATGTCGCTGGCTCACCTTCCAGGGTGCACCACTCACTAACCGAAAAACGTGTTTTTAATCGTATTGACAAGATACAGTAATTTAAAATTTTACTCAGTGACGGGGGTACTACGAATGCTCTGATTATTTTTTCAAACTTTACTAAGTGTTAGCTCAACTTTTTTCAAATGACTTATCGTCAAAAAATGACGTTAAAAACACAGTAAAGCGTTGTCTAGACGCATTTTATTCGATTTTCGACTTGAGAAATCACCTTTGAAATGATTTAATTGCCTAACTGCCTCAGACTGATTACTATTCTACACAGATGAAAATTACAGATCGAAATTACAGAATGTAAGTTAATTAGCATAAGATTTTACACATCCAGCATCTTTCATTTTCGTGATTATTTCTCACCAGAAGACTGTCAGACGTTCGGTGAGCGAATATTTTTCATACTGGGCGATTAACCAAGTAGAAAAAGTTGAAAAATGTAGCAAAAGTGACTCACGTATCAAATCACCCCTTACCCTTGGGTGGGATAACAACCCACGCACTGAAAGGTGAAGGTCAGTGTCAAGTATCGTCGTCGTCATCATCATCATCATGTCCGAACTTAACTAGGTTCCTGTAATTTCTTTTGCACAAGTTTATTTATTGTTCCTATTTAATGCTCACCATATTTTTCTAAAAATTTCTTGCTTGTGTTTGCTGTAAAGTTTCTTCCTCCCAAGAGTCTAACAGAGATTTAAAATAAATTTGAACAAAAGTAATTTGTAATTTATTGTCACTTCAGCATGTCTTTTTATATTACAATTTGCATTATTATCTTTAACTATTATGCCCTATAACTAGAAAATAAAATATTGTTACAATAAGTGTAACAGAAGTACATTAGTATACTATAGCATGATATAGTTAGGGAAAAAATTTAAAATATAATTACAAAAATTTAACAGAAGTGTACTAATATAGTTACTAAACTACATAATAGTTTATCAACAGGAAATATATGCTGCATGGTGGTCAAGAAGCAAAGCGTGTAAGACCACCATGAAAAGTGAAAAAAAGACTTAATTTGCAAGAGAGAGAATTATAGAAAAACAGGGAGTAGTTAAGATAAAATAATAGACAGAGATAGAGAAAAAGAGGAAAGAAATGAATTAGAAAGAAGTTCAGCAGAGACACGATGCAAAAGTATGAAAATGTAAACTGCAAAATAACCAGTCGCGAGATTTACTGTGACTATCGGCAAAACCCAAAAATGCATTATAAGTAAGATTTCAGCAGAAGAGATTTCATATATCTTTTAAAGCCAAATAATTTTCGATATGTTGTGACATAAATTGATATTTTATTCCATATATGTGAATGAAAAACACATACGCACAAAGAACTTCATTTTAATTAAGAATCGTCCAAACGTACCCTCAATCTCCTGCCCCCGTCGATGAGTCAAGCACTCCCAAGAGCTGTTGACATTTTCGCTTTAGACCATTTTGGTGATCTCTTTGTCATCTCGGGATTAGTCGTAATTATTTCTCTTCGACTAATTTCCTCACTTGAATCTGCTTTGTCTGTGTCAGGGCAATTGGCAACTGTCTGTGAATGAGTGGCACACTCTTACACAAATTACCTCTACTCACCGCATCCTTCTAGCTGAAAAGGAAAGTTAGCGTGTCACGTGACCAAATGCTTAATGGTGGAAGGTTCCTTTCATCTTTCGCCTCCCGATAAATTCTGGATAAAACTAAAAATGTGTTTAATTGTGGATGTAGCTTTACTAAAAGTATGTTGTTCGTTTATTTGAGCTTAATAAACTCGTTTAGTTTGTCGAGACAGTTTTGCTAAAAATTGCGTTTAATCTGTGGATGGAGCTTAACAAAATTGTGTTTAGTTTGTGGATGAAGCTTTACTAAAATTCTGCTTAGTTTATGACAGGAAACATTGTGTTTAGTTGTGGCACTGAGAAGCTATATTAAAATTGTTTGTGGTAAGAGGTTTGCTAAAATTACATTTTGTCTGTGGATGGGGCTTTACTAAAATTATGCTAATAAGTGGTAGAGTTTCATTAAAATTGTATTTAATCTGTGGCTGGGGCTTGGTAAAAATTGTGATTAGTTTGCTGACGGAGTTTTACTAAAATTGAGTTTAACTTGTATTTAACAGATAGAGCTTTGTTAAAATTGCATTTCGTTTGTGGATGAAGGTTTGCTGAAGGTGAATTTTTGTTACAAAAATAGCCATAAGTAAGTGTTACTAAGAATAATCTTATAACTGCCAATCACATTTTCATGGTCCTAAATTGTTAGTGGTTAAGCTCCAATTTTGACGGGGCCACTTTGTGCTAGTCCAATTGATATACAGAGGATAGGAACCAGGAAAGTGTGCCCATGTGATAAAGTAAGCGTTCAAATCGAACAGCATGTTTTTTATCTTTGTTCTATTACAGCATGTGAAACATAGCACTGATAATAATTTAGTATCTATGAGGCAGTTGTTTGAAGCTGATATTAATGCGTTGTACCTGTTCAAGGAAGAGTGAATGATTTTTCATATACTTGTACTACGCCATTTTGAAGTACGTTAAAAAGTTTATATTTTGACTCCAATAATACTGCAAAAGCGTTTCTGATAACTAAATAATAGATTGGCATCATAGTTAACGGTGGGCGATGTCCAACTAGTGATCACATCACAAACTAACATAATTTTCAACAGCAAAAATATTCCACGATGGTGTAGCACGTGTTTGCGAAAGCGAAAATTGAAGTACAGTGCTACTGTAAGATATTCAGTGTGTTGTACTAAAACTAGGCGAGTTTTAAGATAAAAATTCAAATTTATCATTGTACTCACGCATGAGTCTTCGAACGTGTGTAGTTCCTCACTAACTAATTCATCTGAACTGAGAGGTACAGCACCTGTTTTTTGTGCAATGCGTTTCCTAAATGCAGGCGCTAGTGCCCGTCTAACTAGCGAATAGCGAAATGCATGTAGCAGTGAAGAACTAGTGGCGTGAACATGAAATTGTATTTGTGTGGTAATAATTCTTTCATGTAAGTCATTTTTGAAAAAAAATAGTATGTTTCCTTTCAATATTTTAAAGAGTAGATTGTTTTGACCTACAGTTTAAGATTGGATCCGGTTTTGCTTTGCAGATTGTTTTTCTGTAATTAAAGGAAACGGTAACGAATAGTAAAGTGTACGTGGTGTGAACAATTACTATATAGTACTAGTGTGTAGACATCCACATCTTTATTATTATTTTTTATTTGATTTTATCTTGTAATTTTAATAATTGTCAATAAATTTAAATAAAAATATTGGACATACACCAACCGTGTCGATAATGAGCAATTATTGACCGGCTCGACCAGACGGTTTAGTTTAGTGGTAACGCGTTTGCTTTCTGTCTAGGAGGTCGTGAGTTCGATACAGCGGCCGGGTCGTACCAAAGACTTTAAAAATGGTACCTGCTGTTGCCCTGCCTGGCGAGTGGTATTTAGGGTAAAAGTGGGGTAATAATAGTCTCTGTTATGTAGTTGTAGGTTGTTGTTTATAGTCGACCCTCTTCGGAGCTTGTGTTAATTGTTGATCGAAAAAGCCGACTTTATCGTTGTTGTTGTTGTTGTCGTTGTCATTGTCGTCACTGTTGTTGTTGTCGTCATCGTCGTTGTTGTTGTTGTTGTCGTTGTCGTCGTTGTTGTAATTGATGTTGATGTTGTTCTTGTTGTCGTCGTTGTTGTTGTTGTTGTTGTCATTGTCGCTCTCATCATTGTTGTTGTTGTTGTCATAGTTGTTGTTTTTGTTGTCGTTGTTGCTATTGCAACTAATATTATTATTATTATTATTATCATTATTATTATTATTATTATTATTATTATTATTATTATTGTATTAATTCACAATGCAAGTAGATGCAACGAGAACCCGCAATGGTTTGTAAAAGCGAACGTGATTTAAAGCACAATAAAACCCCCCACTTACATAAAGCTGGAAAAGCTCCGGCAATGACCGTTAGACGCAGCCATTTTGACGATAAGTCATTTGAAAAAAGTTTAGCTAACACTGAGTAAAGTTTGAAAAAATAATCAGAGCATTCGCAGTAGCCACGTCACTAAGTAAAATTTTAAATTGCTGTATCTTGTCAATAAGATTAAAAATGGCTAGTGAGTGGCGCCCCCTGGAGGGGGAACCAGTGACATTTTATCAATTGGTGAAAACATTTTAAATAACTAATAATTTTCTTTTGTAGTTACACAAGTCTTTCCAGCAGGTAAGCGAAATGTTAACTAATATAGATTTGCACGGGAAGTTTTTAGGGACATAGTTTAACATTTCCTGTTCTTCGCCTGATTTTCGATGTGCGTATATGACGTCATGTAATGGCGTGGTCGAAACAGTACTGAGGAAAATTTAAAATAAAAACAAACAAAAAATCCTTTCAACGCGAGTACGATATATGCATAAAATTGCTATAAAGTAATATAATTTTTTTAAGGAGATTTTTCTGAAACCTACTTCAGATACCCCCTTTTCTTGTCCTTTAAGGGGTGATTTGTGCATCGATTTGCAAAGTTAAACTTGTGAAACGTGACACCCAAATCGTGGATATGCCCTACGCCTTACTCACCATTGAAGCCAAACAAATGCAGCAAATATAGAGAAATTAACCCAAATAGCTTCTGTCTGCTGCATTACTGCTGCTAATAACTCTTTCATTAAGCTATCAGAGCGCCTTTAGACGGAATATTCAGGTAACTGGGCTTTTGAAGGTTACAGCGTGTCAGGGGAATTATGGAGAACTGGTTGAATTCTCAGAGATTTTTGCCAGGACCCGCTTAAGGAAAGACGTGGCTGTTTATTCTAAATTCGAACACAGTCGTCTGCAACGTTTCAACCATAACGTGGTCATGATCACC
>JAQGDQ010001694.1:0-29040 GCA_030141605.1 Tubiluchus corallicola | reverse complement strand
AGCAGCAGCAGCAGCAGCAGCAGCAGCAGCAGCAGCAGCAGCAGCAGCAGCAGCAGCAGCAGCAGCAGGCAGCAGCAGCAGCAGCAGCAGCAGCAGCAGCAGCAGCAGCAGCAGCAGCAGCAGCAGCAGCAGCAGCAGCAGCAGCAGCAGCAGCAGCAGCAGCAGCAGCAGCAGCAGCAGCAGCAGCAGCAGCCGCAGCAGCAGCAGCAGCAGCAGCAGCAGCAGCAGCAGCAGCAGCAGCAGCAGCAGCAGCAGCAGCAGCAGCAGCAGCAGCAGCAGCAGCAGCAGCAGCAGCAGCAGCAGCAGCAGCAGCAGCAGCAGCAGCAGCAGCAGCAGCAGCAGCGCAGCAGCAGCAGCAGCGCAGCAGCAGCAGCAGCAGCAGCAGCAGCAGCAGCAGCAGCAGCAGCAGCAGCAGCAGCAGCAGCAGCAGCAGCAGCAGCAGCAGCAGCAGCAGCAGCAGCAGCAGCAGCAGCAGCAGCAGCAGCAGCAGCAGCAGCAGCAGCAGCAGTAGTAGTAGTAGTAGTAGTAGTAGTAGTAGTAGTAGTAGTAGTAGTAGTAGTAGTAGCAGCAGCAGCAGCAGCAGCAGCAGCAGCAGCAGCAGCAGCAGCAGCAGCAGCAGCAGCAGCAGCAGCAGCAGCAGCAGCAGCAGCAGCAGCAGCAGCAGCAGCAGCAGCAGCAGCAGCAGCAGCAGCAGCAGCAGCAGCAGCAGCAGCAGCAGCAGCAGCAGCAGCAGCAGCAGCAGCAGCAGCAGCAGCAGCAGCAGCAGCAGCAGCAGCAGCAGCAGCAGCAGCAGCAGCAGCAGCAGCAGCAGCAGCAGCAGCAGCAGCAGCAGCAGCAGCAGCAGCAGCAGCAGCAGCAGCAGCAGCAGCAGCAGCAGCAGCAGCAGCAGCAGCAGCAGCAGCAGCAGCAGCAGCAGCAGCAGCAGCAGCAGCAGCAGCAGCAGCAGCAGCAGCAGCAGCAGCAGCAGCAGCAGCAGCAGCAGCAGCAGCAGCAGCAGCAGCAGCAGCAGCAGCAGCAGCAGCAGCAGCAGCAGCAGCAGCAGCAGAGCAGCAGCAGCAGCAGCAGCAGCAGCAGCAGCAGCAGCAGCAGCAGCAGCAGCAGCAGCAGCAGCAGCAGCAGCAGCAGCAGCAGCAGCAGCAGCAGCAGCAGCAGCAGCAGCAGCAGCAGCAGCAGCAGTAGCAGCAGCAGCAGCAGCAGCAGCAGTAGCAGTAGCAGTAGCAGTAGTAGTAGTAGTAGTAGTAGTAGGAGTAGTAGTAGTAGTAGTAGTAGTAGTAGTAGTAGTAGTAGTAGTAGTAGTAGTAGTAGTAGTAGCAGTAGCAGTAGCAGTAGCAGTAGCAGTAGCAGTAGCAGTAGCAGTAGTAGTAGACAATTTATTTAAACAATATTCAACATAAAATATGGCGCATACAATGTGCCACAAAAAACCTGTAAGGCTGCAGACGTGGCAGCCTCACGAAACACAGAATATTCTACAAGAGTTACAAGAGTGATATAAGAGTTACCATTACGAGAGTTATCATTACGAGAGTTATCATTACAAGAGTTATCATGCTATGTTACACTAATGTAGTTGGCACACATAGCAATCAGGTAGATTAGGTGATTCACTATAAGAAGAAAGATAATGCTCATTTAACTCTTTACCAAAGCAACTTAAGCCATAAATTCCTACTGTTAAAGATATTATTGGGGATATTAGCCATATATCTTTTGGCTATCTAACTACTGAATTACATTTCAATGTTGTTTCTAAATTCCTGTAAATTTCTTTGTTTTAGATGCCTTGATAATGAACAGTTTGTTCGCAACAGGACTGGCAATCAATTCAATTTTGATTTAATTACATGAAGTTGCCAAATATGGATAATTTAAAGAAATATGTTTACAAAAAGAGAAGTGCTCGCGCTGCTTTCGTACTGATCTAGCGGTTTGACGGTCAGTGATGAAAAGTCTGTATTTCTGTATTTTCCAATAAAAGTGCTGTCTTTTGTCATAGTTTCTTACTTTCCCGTTTTTGAAGCTAACACTTTTAATTATGACCTCAGTGCATAGTACAGCACTGGTTAAGGCACCTTCACGCGTCGACTGGCTCTGGTTTCAGCTGGTTATGGGAACAGGGGTCGTTTGAGAATCACTGGTACTTTAGGGTGAAGTAACAGCACAATGATTTAGGATCTAATTGCACAAAAAATGATATCACACTATGCAGATCTACTTTAAAAAACGGGATCCAATTTGAAAAAAAGATCTTAGAATATGTAAGAAAGCTACTACAGAAGTTTAACGACACACAACACTGGTAGTTTCAATACAAAAATCCATCATGAAAGGAACCACAGGCATAAGTTTTAAATGAAAGTAAATTTTTATGTCAGAAGGGTTATGTAATAAAAACAAAATTTTTAATGTGACGATGATGACTGCTAGTAATACAGAATTGTGCAGTTTCTTTTTCATCATTTAAACCCAATTATGGAACAAAGTGTCTAAAAAACTTGATCATAAGAAAATAAAAATCCATACAATGCACAATTAACATGAACTAGACAAAAGCAATCCGCCCTAGGCGATGTTCTTTTTGAGCTATGTTGACGATTTCGAAGTATCTTGTTCAGTTTTGGTTGATCTCAAGAGGAAAAAACAATTATAATAAACTTCCGCTTTTTCTCTTAATTTTATTAATGGCTGGGGATGTTACTTCTCTGTGAAATGACCGTGTGACAATTATAGAGAAATTTCACCTGTGTACATGACTGTAGTCAAACTGTTACTAGTAGTTCATGCCCAAACATTCAATGAGTTGCGTCGTATTGAAGCGGACATGCCATCCTGTCGGGCTAGAATAAAAAATGTTTAGAAAAATGATTTGCTAAGACCAATTCACATCCTCTATTTAGGTTTGCATTCAGTTTGTGTCGTCAAGCTTGGACACCTTGGTCAAGGTATATTGATACCTCATTAGTAAACGACAATTTAAATTTTTAACAAAGATTTCAAACAAGTTCGCATTTATGTAAGAAATAAGCAATCCCCTAGATATACCCAGTATGTGCGTTTTAACCCATATTTGAAACAGCCCGAAATACACCACGATGCTGATGTGCCTGAATATATATATATATATGAAGATCTTATTTGCAAAACATAAAGTAAAATTTATTTTGTTTGTATAGTGGATAGTGCGTTGTATTAGCTGTGTGTAGCTACTTATTGATGCTTGAGGAATGAAAAAGCTATTAAGAGTTTATTTATAAAATGACACGTTTAATAAATATCAACACAATAAATATGATATATAGCAATGCCAAAGGCCCCTGATCTGACGGTCTGCACGCTCCGGCTTCCAGACTCAATCTGAGATTGAATTCCTGGGCTGAAGGCTTCGCACGCCTTATATACGTGCCCGCTGTGCCGCTGCTCGTTTCTTGGATCACGTAATCACGTGACACCGCTCCTTAACGGGCTTCATCATACCAGCATCTATCAACATAATCATTTAACATAATCTACTGATCTTAGCATAATTTAACAGGTTCTCTTTACTTATAATAGCATATTAATTATTGGCATATATTGGGATATATGGCGTAATGATATAATAGATTTACGTGATTGTTAAATTACTAAATTATTGAAGATGAATCAGCTGTTTATGCACTTAATACAGAGTGCAGTGAAATAAAATCAATTTAATTACACACGCCTGTGAAAGTATTATAGTGACATAAAACAAACAATGGATATTATGCATTGTCTAAGTGTGTAAGTAAAATAGTGTAGAAAATTATTTCTACACTATCACAGTGTTGTGCGTAAGCCAGTGAATTGACACCGATGGTACTGAAAAGCAAACGTATCGAAGGAAAATATTATTTACTTAGAATAAAGAGATAATAAAGAGTACGTGTAAAGCTTAGATATTTGAATGCGTTTATGGTGTGTACACAGCATACACTAAGTCTGCTAATACACTGAAGGAATTGTTTATCGTTGGAGTTTATCATCTAAATATTCTACCACCTGACAGCATGACGCGGGTGACGTATGCAAATAAACGGTGGTTATACGGTTTTCCCCGATATACATTATACGGTTTTCCCCGATATGCAATAAACGGTTTTCCCCGAAATGCGTTTGATTGCTTACTTACATGCAGTGATTAGGCAACGAGTTTCCATAAAAGCATAGGCTGCAAGTAGAGCAATTACGTACTTGCATTATTTTTTAACTCGCCCCTAGATGGCAGACAAAAAACTGCTCAGTCACCATAGCAACGCCAACTTTAGCAATGCCCATTCCGGCAGTGTGATGTTAGAAGCTACAGCAGGACAATGAACATAAGAAGTTGCTTGTCAGAAATATCATGGCAACTTATTGTTCAAACTAAGCTGCAGCTTGCTGCTGCATGAAATTTTACACAATTTTTTACAAATACCATTAGCGCACAAAAACATTATGTCATGCATTTGCATAAAAAACGTAATGTTTTTATTGTGGTGTGGGTATAGATAGATATTAATAAATATTTAGGTACTTCCAAAAAGCGATGTTTTGGAACAAATAATACTACATCTGGGCCTGGAGCAATTCAAAGTTGCAATTCTGGAAGCAGATTATGAGAACCTGCTACGAAATTGAATCTTGTGGCATTCTTAGTTACTAAGGTACAGGAAGAAATATACATTATAATACATACATTTCAATATGCATTAATATACTTGTATACATTAACATATACATATATACATTACATGTTTCTATGCTTGTCATGTCATATGTAAAACAAAGTATAGTCCAATATGTGTCAGCTAAATATTAACAATGTTTAATAGTGAAGAGAAAGTTTAATTAATTTATAGTTCCTAGAAAATTTCTTGTTCGTCATCTTAGTCGGGGAAAACCGATTTCAGTTGCTAGGCAAGAACTGAGATTATAGATTATAGATTATAGATCCAAATATTCAAACAAGGGCGACCTTATTTGATGCACAGATACCCGGGGCGCGTCTATAGAGTCAACGATATCAGCCGCACTTCTGAGCTGAGGAGAAGAGAGGGTTAGAGACTGTTGGCTTGACACTAGGCTACATTTGTAATGTCTTTT
Source organism: Tubiluchus corallicola (assembly GCA_030141605.1). NCBI lineage: Eukaryota > Metazoa > Priapulida > Priapulimorpha > Priapulimorphida > Tubiluchidae > Tubiluchus > Tubiluchus corallicola. Next base: position 23,937 of record JAQGDQ010001694.1, on the reverse strand, counting down.
CTGACTGTATTTATAGTTAATAAACATAAGTTTCCCTCTTCCTCATTCGAATTCCTACTGAGTTATAGCTTTGCCCTCAGTCACGTGTTCTAACTGTCATCAAAGCAAATAGGAACTTTGTACTTGTTTACCACTGGTAGATGCTATAAACGTTGCAGTTTCTTTTTAAGTTTATTTCAAGTTTTATGCGTGCTTGGTGGAGACATCATCTCAAACCTTGCAGACATGGCTAATCACACGTGGGAGGTCACTTCGGCAGGGAGAGAAAGTCAGGTAAAGAAACAGAATTATTTAAATCACTCACAATTTATTTAAGTATTCTAAATAATTAAAGTAACAAAACAGAAAATATTTTAAATGGTTGTTAAATGGCGATAAATGCGTTGTGCATATTGAGAAATCTAGTTATATATGAGGCAGATCATGGATGTGAAAAATCACTTTTTGTTCAATATCTTAAGGTCTGGGTTTCTGATTAGATCTATTTGCTTTTTTTCTGCGAGTTTTTCCCTTATTATCTGCCACTGCAAATTAACAGAATGACAAATACCCGGATGAGTCAGGTAATGTCGTCTGGTACTGAAACACACCAATACATAGGTGTATTGTACGAAATATTGCAGTACGTGTATTAAAATTCATTAAAAGGAGTTTTAGTATCCGCACGTTTATTGTGAGTTTATCTTAGATTTAGATGCAATGAACTAATTGCAGTGATTTTGAAATAGACATTAACATCCTTAGTATAGATCATTATTCATTATAGTTGTTACTAGAAATATTTAAAAACACTAATTAAGGCAACAACGAAATCTTGTAATAAATCAACTCTTCTCGAAATTTGATGCCAGTGCAGGTGACAAACAACTAGAGAATGACACACCCTTCTTACCAATAATCAGATTTCCCGGCACAAGACAATCACTCTACAATGACCAAGGGAGTTGAAACAGGGTGTCCTGGGAGGGTTGGTTTGGTCACAGATGTCGAGCTTTTATTTTAGAGTAAAATCATTGAATGAGGTGTCTTTGTCACATTTGGAGCACATCAAGTGTTTTCTGGATAATCACCGTGCATATTGTATTACTGTAAGTGCATTAAATTATCCATTCAGTGAGTCCCGTAACACTATTAAGAAGTGTTGCTTAATGCCTGTTCACAACTGTCAATGAACCTCCTGTCACTGACAGTTGTTATCAACTATCCTGTCCTAACCACAGGCTACATTACGTCCAAAAATGTGTTTAAAAAACTATCAAGGCTATTCTTCTAAGATGAGGCATTAAACCAACAGAGGTGTCTTTGTCTCATTCGAAGTACATCATGTGTCATCATGTTAGTACATCATGCATCAACAAAATAAACACACCCAGGTACAGTAAGGTGAATGAATTGAGTGAGTGTTGGACACGATGGCCACAGATATTTGTACTGAACAGGCTCAGTGACACTTAACTGACAATGTTGTTAAACTGGCGGTTGTTAAACAATTAATCGGCTGTTATTTGAAACTCTTAATTGTGTTTGCTGCGTTTTCACATTTTTGCTCAAGTTATTAGTACAGGCTCTATAGCTTGTTCAATGTTAGTTTGAATCAAATTTAATGCGTATATCGTACTCGTGTTAAAAGGAATTTTTTGTTTTCATAATAAATCTCCTGCAACACTGTTCCATCCGTGCCAATACGTGACGTCACCTACACAAACGTAAATCAGGGAAAGAAAATGCAATGTTAAATTATAACCCAAGTAACTTTCTATGCAAATATGTATTACTTACCACTTCATTTACCTACTGGAAAGACTTATGTAACTAAAAATAAAAATTTAAAATGTTCGTGCCAGGATAAGATGCAATTTAACAATGTTCCACCAGCGTTACCACAAGGGGTACACAAAGCATCCTATTCACCTTGAAAATACTCACTCAAACAGTTTATGCAGCTAACATTAATATCATGTAAATTTATTATATAATGTAATAATTATATAATAAAATAAATAATTATTAATATATAAATTATATATAAATTAATATATAAATTATACAATAATTATTATTATTTATTTTATAATGTAAAATTATTCTAAGCATTTTTGTGATTTTACCGCATACAAAATATCAATCTACAACTTATGGTTAGTAAATGTATTATTTCAAATCAAACAATGCCTCGTCTCACAATTTTTGGTCACCAATTGAGCTACAATTACTCATAAATAAAAAAATAATAAAGTCACGCACCCAACGTGAGCACACAGAAGAATGAATAAAATACGTTCTTAAACCTTGAAACACATGTCCCGAGAATGCAGTGTCGTTGTTGTTAGGCCTAACAGCAATAAATTTTTACCGGTCAACCCTGCAAAAAATTTTGGAGTGAACAAATCGCACCATACCACCATCCCCACTGCCCACCTTCAACAAAACATCACACCATTCCACCGACAACCTGCAACACATCATGTACACCATACATGAATCAAAAAAGATGTAAAGGATAGAAAGGGTTTGCCTAATGATTGCTCTGCACTTTCGTGCTATTATTTTAATAATCCAAAGGTTACTGGTTCAAATACAGTGTAATACCTTCTTTTTACTTTACAATTTTACTTTATTTCATTTTACTTTACATGAAACAAAAAATAGCTAGGGTTAGGGTTGGACATTATTTGGAGGGTGTTTGGGTTAGGAATAGAGCCGCCCTAAAAAATGAGGGGGTGGGGCCCTAAATCACACAGTCCGGGACCATTGCCCCTACTCACTTGTGTGTTTGTATTCAAGCTGTTGTGTTTAATCAACGTACTTGTATTTCTAGTCATTTAATGGGATAGTAATGTCAGTCTGTTACTTGATTCATGCAGGTTGCTGGAGATGCTGATGAACAACAGATTATAACGTCACTGGAACACAACATGGACAGAGTTGAAGAGCTACTAAAGTCATTGCAGCACTTACTTCAACTATATAAGAGAGGGAAACTGCGTTATAGCCAACGCGCACTTGAGGTACATATGGGTAAATTCACAATTATGCTAATAGGGCAAAACATGTTAGTTTTAAGGTCATTTTGAAAAATGTATAAAAGAAAGAATCAGCAGGCGCATGCGTATTTATGCTGATTCTATCAGACACAAAAAATGCACAAAAATGAAATTTCTAAAAACAAGACCCTAAAATTGAATATCTGTCATCAAAAAACTCCAATAAAATGTACGTAAATATGAATTGTATACTATATGCAACACGTTCTGAACAGTAATACAATTTGGAGAGAACCGATTACGCTAATGACAATGTTACATGTTTCGGATAAAGTTGCAATAGGGCAGTAAATTAACATTAGCTAATCTTTTAGTGAAAACTGACAAACTAGTAGCGAGAACTACATGAGAATCCAGAGCATTACAAATGTTTACAACTTTTTCAGCAAATGAAAATTTTTTGCTTTCAATCTCGAGAAAGACGTAAACAGTTTAAAGTTGTCACCACGCAAGTGGTTGGTTGTAGCATGCTAGAAAAAAATCATCAAAAGTTAACCCCAGTATATTACGACAACTTCTGTACACCATCTTAAGATCAGACGCAAGGCACCTCAATTCGAATGGCTGCAATTCCAGTTCTGACAGTCTGTCTAAATAAGAAACCAAATTAAAGTGGCATCGTTGGAACAGCCTACAAGAAAAATGTCCCTGAACCTTTACAATGCTGTCAGTATCTTGCATATTGTGAGGGGACCACACTAATGAGCAGTACTCCAACAAGGGACGCACATAATCTCTATAAGCAGTCAACAGTGCAGTTCTGTTTTTAGTGTAGAAACACCGAAACATCCTATTTACCATACAAAATGGCTTAGAAACTATGGTTTTACAATGTGTCGAGAATTTCAAATTGGACGATACTGTAACACCCATGTCATTACATTTGTTACTACGCATAAGGGGAGTGCCATAAAGTAAATGCTGAAGATAAGGATTGCCAAAAGCTGAATGAAACATGGTGCAGCTATATTTAGTTGCCATTTGTAGGACCAGTCTGTTAATTGGTCAATTGCACAATGCAATAATAAATGGTCGATACATTTTCAAATCATCAGTTTATAGTTTACAGGTAACAGGATCGAGAACTTCAGGAAATCGTCAATAACACAAACAATAGGGGTCCCAATATACTACCCTATAGAAAACAATGACTTCATACGTCTCATTGGTTTTTGAGAATTGTTTATGTACATATTGTTTTCTTATGTGAAGGCTGTTATTTATTTATCTGCTGGGCAAGATTAGTTCTTTGCTGCATAACAAAGCAGGGAGAATTTTGACGAGTTTAATGAGCATTTAAGTCAGTTGGTTAAACTCTGAAAGATGTTCTATGAATGCCAAACGCAGAGTACAAATGTACTTTATCCAGTGCATTTTTCATTACACGTGACATTGAACCATATTGTATCGATATCTAGAACGTAACGAGAAAAAACTTCGCCACACATTCAAATTCAAAACATTTTTACAACATTTTCTTGAGCCACTAATGTAAACAACGTTTATTTTTCAGTTGATTATAACCGCTATGGAAAACCATCGTTATAACAAACAAGTGCAGATACTCGGAAGGTAAGAGCTATGTCAGTTTATAATTCTCATGCGTTAGTTAAATATCAGGTGGCGGTTTAGCATAAATATGTGTTAAGTGTGAAAATGCTAGAGATAAATCTTATAAGATGCTTAGATAGTTCAGCAAAGCAAGTTTGTTTTGTGTTTATAGTTAGCAACAAGATTTGAAAATCCATTTTTTTGTATTTAGTTGGTGTCTGTTTTATAATATGAAGAGTGATGAGAAGCCAATTTTTACTTTGACAGTAAGAAGGTGAGTGAATGCAGTGCCTTTTATTGCATATTTGTATGAAGTAAGCCCCATGTTTATTCAGATATTAGAATAAACTGTTAAAGTGATTTTGAAGCTAGCTAGTCTTTTTCATATGCATTTGCTGTAACTGGATTTTATGATTTTAATTAAATCGAGTTAATCAGATTTAGTTCATTTAATTTAGTCAAATTTTCACAGAATGTGATTGGATAAAGGCAGTCTAATTCGTATGCTTCCTGGAACTTTTAGCAGTGTTTTTCCTGGGTATCACTATCATTGTGTTAAAACATTTTGCACAGGGTGGCCTGCAGCACTACTTTAACTATGACGAAATTTTTCTAAATGTAATCAATGACATACATTTCATACGTCGCCTATACTAAATATAATACTTGTAAATTTTCTTTCTAAACATAAATGAAGCTTTTTAGGAACACTTCTTGAAAGTTAATTATTGTATGTATATTTTGATGCAATATAATTAAGTAACTAGTACTGTGCACGTCACATTGAAAACAGGTAATTGGTGTTTTGCAAATTTTAAAATCCAACAATAAATACGAAATTCTTTCTTAGGAAAATTATTACTGCTTTAGTAAATGGAATGGATTTGTTCAACACGGATTCAACGGTATGTTATAGCTAGTTACAATTTTTTTGCATTTCTATTTTGTGTTTGCGGCACTGTGATAAGATAAGATGATGGATAATTTTTCACTCCAGAGATTACTTAATCCTGTAGCTCAGGGGTATGCAGATTATCTCACTAGCTGGTCCACATAAAATTTTTCAACAATTCTAGTTGGCCGCATGCAGTTTGGTCAAGGAGCCAAGAAAATTAGGGCCTAATAGAGATCTTTGGCATCTGATCTACAACACTCATCATTACTACTACACTGAGGAAAACTGTTCTAGAAGTTATTAAATGTTAAAACTATAGAATTCAACTTTTTTGTCAGATATGGATAATCTTATTACAATGCACATTAGCTCTGATTCTGATCTATAAGAACATTACACCTGATGAAATGCTGAAACAACTACTGATCGAGCCTAAACCAAAACTAAAATCTGGGAATCCCCCTATATCAAAGGTGACCACATTTTAAGTTTGCAAGCTACCTGTAGACTGATCGGCCCAGTCACTTTCTTGGTCATAGTAGGTAGATAATTTTGACTTGGTTTTTATATAAATAAAATATATAATATAAAATTGCCAAGTGAAAATGATCTACCTACGATGACCAAGAAGACGACTGGGCTGACACAACGGGCCCTATAATAAAAGCCTGGAGATTGGCTGGTTGGACCTCTTATTGTGGACTTTAGCTAGAAACAACCTCCTGATACTTGCGATTCAATGCATTGCCTGGGTCGCACTTTTATTAGTTTGACAAATCTCTTCACGAGCCGCACAACATTTCTTGGTGGGCTGCGGTTTGCACACCCCTGCTGTAGCTGGAATTTATCGCTTTACTTGCGCTTCGAGATGAAGCACATTTTCTAAAAGGAGTAACTGTCTGCTCATTTATTTTTTAATTTTATTTGTTTCTTATAAGATTTGATATGTTGTTGTGTGTCATGTTATGTCTGCTAAAATCAGTTTTTTTTTTACCTCGTAATAAGATTAATAATAATTATCATTAGCAAATCTCTCAAAAATATAATTTTCAAAATGTGTAGTTGTGCAGTTGGTTCTACTGTAGTTTGCTAAGCTGAGTTAAGCAGCTTCAAATTAATTTGTCATTTTGTCTTCTTTCAGATGATGGTATTCGGCGTGGCAATTCTCTACCAGTTTTCCATGCCTCACGATGTGGTACTTGCATTATTATTTGTTTTCTTTTTTAATATTAATTGTATTATAAATTAACTGTCCTGAGAGGTATTTTAATGCCATTTTCTTAAGTTTTTCTGATGATTATAATCGTCTTGACAACGAAAGGCTGGACTTGTACTGGGTGAGGCTTCCAAACTTTTTCTAAACTATCTGCTTCCGACAGGCCTTCTTTGCTGTTTCTCTTCTGCCTAAAAGAGTAATACAGATTTGAAGACAAATATGAATTTGAAAAATTTGTTGTGGTGCTTAGAAAGCAGCCCCGTTTTAATTAAATGGAATATATAGCTTTTTCTTTGAGTGCCTACACAGGCCTTTTTCACAACAGAAAAGTGAAAAACTAACTTTGTTCATGGTTTTTACTGGTTTTGTCTGAATAACTGATTGCTTTTCTCTAATAATGATAAATTTGGTTTAGTTATTTACATATAAGAAGTTGGTTGAAGTGTTGCTCAGGACAGTAAGACAGTCTCAGGATCCCTTAATCCAAGGAGGCAGCATCCTCTTATTACATCGCATCATTTGCAGAGTAGATGGTGAGCACAAGCAGCTAGTCGGTGAAAGGGGAGCTATAGAGGTAAAATGGTGCTTTCTTAAATCTATGTATCTAAATGTGTGGAACATATTAGTTATTCTCTTGCTGGCATAAACCCATAGTTAATTAAATTTTAATACCAAATTTGTGAGGCAGGAAATGTAAAAAAAAAGCTTGAATATAGCATGGATTTTAACCATAGACTTTCTGCTTAGGAGGCAGATGCATTAGACCAGTAAGCTATCATACTCACTAGTGAACAAGGTAGTCCAAAGTTCATCCCTTATAGCTTCCCGACCAAATTCAGTGTTAATGAAAAAATTTTAATTTTGCCATGATAATTACTAAACTTAACATTAATTATTATAATTCCAAGATTTGCCCATGTTACTCATATTTTAAACAGTTACACAGATTGTTCTAATTCTATCATAAAAGTTACTTTTCTTAATATTTTTCTTTAAATTTTCATAATGTGTCTCACAAATTAAAATAGTGAAAACACTTTTTGCTGTTTGATCCCGTGTGTTTCTTTTCAATTTCTTCTTGCCTTTTAATTTTTCGTTAAACTTGGTTGAAGATCACAGCAGACTATGTGAAAAAGAAGAAAAACAAACATGATAAAACTGTTGCCGGTGGAATATTAACAATAAAGTTATAAAATTCAATTCTTATATTGTAGATAATGCTAGATGTGATAACGAAATGTCTAGAGAATCAAGTTTGCGATGATGCGATGCACCTTGCTTGGCTGACAATGTTTAATGTTACTGGTAAGTATGTATTGAGTACTGCCAGCTTTATGATGTTAATTCATATGTTATATTACTTTACACCAGTTGTGCCGTGTAAACTGACCATTTTTTGTGTAGCAGCAATGTTTTAGCAAATAATGTAATTGCATAAAATATGCAATTGCCAAAAACTCTTAAGTTTTGCTAAAGAAAGAAGTTAGGTTCATATAGAAAATGATGTTTGCTCGGTAAAGTTACAGTTAGTTGATGTTATACCCAGCGTTCTAATAAAATATGTTTGTAAAAATTGATGCTGCCCGAAAAATTGAAATTAAAATCTTTGATGATTGTCCGTGTGACTTTAAATTGTTGAAGTTTTAAAGATTTCCTCTTTTTGAGATCATAATTAGTTATGGTTATGGTTTTATGTGGTTAATTTACCATGAAGCGTTTATTGTACTTAATGTTATTATATTAGTATAACATGTTTTGCATTGAAATTTGTTTAATCTAATTGTTATGCTGTAGAGTATGAATGTTGCTTCAGTCAGTTAATATGAGAACTTGTTTGTTGCTGTAGGTGAAACGCCTTCAAACTGTCGTCGGTTTTTGGCTGGAAATGGAATGCAATTGTTCTTGCAGTGCTGGAGAGTGAGTGTATCATTAAGCAGATTTTTCCGATTTGCAACTTTTCGTCAAGTCAATTTTATAGTTAAATGACAGTGCTTGTTGCTTAATAATGAATAAAATACGTTCTTAAATCTTGAAATACATGTCTCGAGAATGCAATGTCATTGTTGTTAGGCCTAACAGCAATAAATTTTTACCAGCCCAACCCTGTAAAAAATTTTGGCGTGGACAAATCACACATTACGACCATCCATACTTTTCACCCTCAGCAAAACACACCACATCACACAATTCCACTGACACGACCCACAACACACAATCCGTATCACACCACCCATAGCCTGCCACACCACATCACACAAACCGTGCCATGCTACACCCACCACACCACCCACACTTGCCTCACCACTCACAAAAAACAACCCACTCCACATCATGTACACTATACATGAAACAAAAGAGACGTAAAGGATAGAAGGGGTTTGCTTCATGATAGTTCTGTACTTTCATGCTATTACTTTAATAATCCAAAGTTTACTGGTTCGAATACAGGATAATGCGTACTTTTTTACTATACAATTTTCTTTCAAGTTCATTTGAAGTTTGACTGAATGAAGTATCACAATTAATGACTGAAAAAGGTCATAAATAATTTACTGTCATTGTGTCCGAGGGTATAGATACTTTTTCCATTGATCTTACCATGCCTTGTTATTTTGTATCTGTGTTTTGAATTTAATAAAATCGAAAGTTGACATTTTTTGACCAGATAGCTGTTGGTCTCAAGCTGTAAAAAACCGTCTCCATTATATCTGCTATGCATGAATACGAAGCATTCATTTTAGTTTTTATGCCCTAGAGAAAATGCACATGACCTATATTCAGCCACTCACTAGGCGTTGACCCCACATAGCAATATACGCAGAAACTGTGACCCGAGTTCAACGTATTTAGCTAATAGGATAAAGCCAATGGAACTCGGGAACGCCTGCCCATCTGTGACCTTTGACATCTTTCACAGCTTTGGCCTGTGGCGATCGGGTCACATTCAAAGCTAAATGAGCACCACGAGAGGCAAAAATAAAAAAGTATAAAAGGTCAAAATGGACATAATAAAAATTCGGGTAAATCAAGAAGATACTGCTTTGCAGCAATTTCTCAAAATAAAACAATTTGCAGAATGTTTGCACATTATTTGTCATCGGCATGTGCAAATCTTCGCCAGGCTATGCAGATTGAGACGGTGTAAATTTCAATATCTTATTAATGCTTTTCACTCCAGGTAGTCAAAGTAGTCAAAACCAAAACGGTAGAAACCTTTGATTTGTCAAACTGTCAACTTATTTGATTTAAACTCAAGTCACAATGACTGATCACTAAAAATTTAACGATTTGCAAAAATTTCAGGTCAAAACTTAGTTTCAATATTTTCTCTGATTTTAAACTGGTTTCAGATCAACGAGAGAAACCAATATGGTTGGACAAAACTCCACATAGCAGTAAAGTTTGATGATGCTGAGCAAGTAAAACGGCTTATACAAGATCGTGCTGATGTCAATGTTAAAGATGAAGATGGAGGCACAGCATTGATGTATGCAGCCAGGAGAGATAATGAACTCATTGTTAGTTTGCTACTAGAAGCAGGTGCAGATCCTAACTTGACTGACAATGATGGTTGGACGGCACTGCATTCTGCTGCTGAGGCAGAACTAACTTTGGAATCAGGAGTGGTGACTTCATTAGTGAAACATGGCGTTGATATTAACAAACAAGACAATTCTGGCAAGACTGCAATGAAGTTGTACATTAATAGAGCAACAAATAAAACCCTAAACAAAGAACTACGAGAGACTATTGGTTATCTGCTAACATCTCTGTATGTAACAGCCAATAAAAAGACTGAGGATGATAACCAGTTTACATTTAAAACGAAATGCATTAATTTGTTGCGAAAGGAAGACTTAGATCATAAATCGGTGAAAGAAGTACTTGAGCTCACTGGCATAGGACGTCTTCCACTGACTGAAGAAAATGATTTTATCAGAACAAAAATTGAAGCCTTAGCTGTCAAAGTATGTACTAAGTTGGGAGAAATAGATGAAAGGTTTGATTCTTTCTGCAAGCTCGTGGGCAGCAGTGCATGCGGAATCAAAGCTGGGTTACCGGATGAATTTGATTTTTTCATCATCTTTAACAGCTTATGCGAGGGCCTGAATGTCGAAGAAGTCGACAAAGCAGGATATGTAAACATTACGTTAGGTGACAAAGCAATGGAAATGTTTCCCGAGTTTGTTAAGAATAACAGGTTTTCGATTGACAACTTAAAGAGCTATTTTACTATTCTTTTGTCCCGGGCTATGAATGCAGTTTTCCTAGAAGACTCGGAAATAAGGGGATCTTTTAAGTTCGATAAGATAGAGTGGAATAAGGTTTGTACTTGCTTCAAACTGACGTACATGCCAACTCGAGGCTATTACGATGCACCACTACCTATCTCAATAGACATGACACCTGCTGTAGAAGTACCAGGTAAACCGGCAGGGATGTTGACATCACATGACACTCGCTCAGCTACTTCTTATCACCTTGTATTTAAGCCATGTCCTGATGCAGGGCAGAATTACTGCCCCATATCTATGGCTGTGTATGAAAGTGAACTTCTTGGAAACATGAGTGCACAGAAGAAAGAAGGAATAATTCTGGCAAAAGCTTTGCTCAATGATGACCTTCATTCTGAGGAAACCATTGATAAGTTTAAGCAAGAAAATTCCGAGTGTGAGCAACTGCACGCCATTTGTTCGCTGAAATTCCATCCTGGCCTCCTTATAGATTCTTACATACTTAAAACGGCTTCAATTCATGAAGCCAGCCGCTATCCAAATGACTATGACTGGGAAGACGACGAAGTTTCGAATCGAGTTTCAGGCATATTTACCTACATTTCTGACTGCTGCAAAAAAAAGTACATGCGTCACCACCTTCTTGAAGATGTAAATGTACTTGAAGAACATGCCAAGAAGCATATTGGTAAAATGCCTGTTCTGGATTTGATGATCATATGCGCAGAAAACATTTGTACTCATGTCACAGAAAACACTGTACCAACTAACCTTGGGGATTTCAACTGGGAGCAACTTGATCAATGGTCTCATGCACGGTTGAGAGTTGTGCAGGTATTTTATAGATTATTAGCAACATTAGTGTTTTTAGAGCATTTCAAACTTTTGCTTGCATTGTTAACATTTCTGCATTTTTCATGTTTTAAATAACTTAAAATCTTCATTGATTATTATCAGTAAATCTCTTCTGCTACACAAGGTACATGCGGGAAATTTGTAAAATTGTTTTTCGTTTAATTTTTGAAAGACTAGAATAACATCTGTGCTGTTCTATGTGCAAAAAATTATACTTTGTAGTGCAAAACAGAATCCCAACTGAAAGCAGCATTGAATGGAAATTGCCTGAACAATATTTTGTAATGAGTTCTTCTGCATTATTAACCTTTGCCTTTGTACCCCACACTAGCAAAGGTTATTTACCATCCTGCACACAGTGGAAGAGATTTTCATGTTATCATGTATTTTGACCTATATTGCTAATATTTTTGGCTAAATGTACGACTTCATGTGCTCGTAATGCGTTGTGCGTGATATGTACTCACCCGAATGTAATGGCTATCGTCTGAATACGCATCACACATTACGGATCACACATTACGAGCACAAGTACTCGTAGCTTTACAGAGTAAAACCAATCATTTTTAATTCCGCTCCATTGTTAGACTCCATACTGAGTTCATGTACCAATGTACATAATAGCATGGCTTTTGAGAAAATTAAACTAAAAAAACTAAAATTACCTCTGATTTGCCGAAAAAACACCATTTTGACGATTGTCAAAAACAGATTCAATTTGTAAATACCTTATATCTTCGTGTTGTACAATTGTTGTTTATTAAACATATTGTATGAATTATTTGAACATTTTTCAAACTGTCTAAAACAGCTGCTATGAAAGATAGTCTGTTTTTCCAAGTGTTACAAATGAATGTAAATTTTGCTTTCAACTTTTACACTTTTATCAAGATCATAGTAGAATGTCTTTTTGCCAAGCCGTTGTGCCGCATACATGATGGAGAGGGATTGGCAGCAAGAGCTTTAATTACTGTGTTAAAAAGTTGTTTTAGATGTTTAATTTTAGGCAGTTTGACATGCTTGCGTTTCAGAAATAATTGCTATTCTGTCAGCTGTCAGGTCTAGTTTAAAATCTTTCTGTGAACAAAGAATATTGTCCTCTTTTACAAAGTCATATATTGTTGTTTTCAATTTTAATAGTTTTATTTCAGAATTATATGTTGTGGAATAATGAGGCATGGAAAGATTCCGGTCTCGAGCAAAGAATGTTACATTTGCTTAAAAGGCTCCATGAGTTGCGTCTTTCAGGGCCACCTGTAGATTTAATTGACGGCGACTTCTTATTCAAGGTTTGTATAAGAGTTTAATAGTAAATTTTCAGTTTTGTAATAATATTTGTCCAGCAATATTGAGGTATATTTAAAGGCAATGCTTAGATTCCGGTCACGAGCAAGTATTATTACATTTCCTTAACAGGTTCCATGATTTGTTACTTGTAGAACCTGTAGTACATGATTTGTTATGAGGTTTGTGCAAGAGTTTTGTAATAAATTCTCATGCAAAAGAATTGTTGGCCAATTTAGTTTTGTTGCTATATATTTGGTTGTTTTTTATTTATTCATTTTGCAAGCTGCACTACTAAAAGTAAAGCTGGCCATTTTGTTATTACATTTCACAATCTGTATTCTGCTCGTTAAGAATAATTTTGTTTTAGGTAGTGTGGAAGTACCTCAACAATGATGAAATTCAAGACCTTACAAGGTATGAAATAACAGTAACTATAAATGTAGATCACATGTCAGAAATCTGTTATAAGTATCAGGTTTATACGCCTGTTTTCTGTAACTCAACCATTACAACAGCTGTTGATGATAACAATATGACAGTTCTTTATTGCTTACGTTTCAAGACTTGCATCATCATCAGTGCACATTCACAAGTCATCTAGAAATATACGTTAGATTATAAAGCAGTGAATGCTACTGTATTATCTATATTGTAAAAGAGCCTGTTAACGATAACGTAATCGAAACTTAAGCAATAAAGAAGTGCCATTTTATTGTTGAGAATAACCACTGTGTTTTTGACCTGTTGAAACTATTTTTATTCTTTGAAATTATTGTTGTGAAGCCCTCCACTGGGAGCCACCAGGCGGTTCAGGGACGCGAAGACGGCTGAGCAGTCAGCCTTCTTATGACCGTGCTGCAGGTGGGAGTGCAGAAGAAAGAAAGATAAAAGATTATTAAGTAGGATCAAACTATGACATACCTATGAAAATGACAGCCATTCCTAGGCACTGGAAAGAGCAACATGGTGGATGTGACGATCACGACAAAGACTTAGAAGTCTATGTGCTCACTTCTTTTATAGCAAATGGTGGGCATGCGCAAAACCAATCCTTAATAAGCTTGCCCGCAACAATATTAATTTTAACGATTTATTTGAAGATTTTTAACTTTTTAATAGAAACGAAATTACATAATGTCTAAATTACAACATGATTACTTTAAATGTATATGTCAAGTCTAACACAAAAAGACTTTAGACATACCTATTGTACTGTACTCGTGGTCATCCTCGATAATGAGCAAAGTAGCAACATAGAGATTGTGACTCATGGCTAGCTATGACTTTGGCACAGAAAAAATGCTAACCATAAATGTATAGATCTATGAAAGAAGCCTAAATCAGCTAATTACATAGACTTGAATAATTACAATGTAAATATAACATTACACTTTTACATTCAAGAACTAGTTTGCAAGGACAGATCCACGCAAATAGCGTAAAAAATGCCTTAGCTCCAGTTATGACATACTGGCGGGGTTCTCCAGAGGTGCATTATGGAAAATCAAAATGTTGATTGTTGGGTTTATTTTCTTTTTGCTTCTGTGTAATTATTCATTTATATTATTGTATTTCCCAAATGGGTTATGAAAAATGGTAAAGTGAGCCCACAGTTATTGATTTCTTGAATTAACTGAAAGGAAAGAAGTGTGAGTTTATTCCATATCAATCAGGAATCTTAAAATCAAGATGGTAAATTATCACCTAATCGTCCATGGACTTTTCAACCTGTAAAATAATTACAACAACATATTCTGATCAGCAATTCTAATTTTTTGGGTTAATTGGTGAAGAATTCGTATTGACAATCCGGATTTTCAATGATGCAAGTGTGAAAATTGCACATGCTCTCCACACATATATGCTTTTCATGCCTACATATATATATATATTTACATTATAATGATAGTGGTTTCTGTTATAACTTTCCCATACAGTAGTGATGTTCCTTTTTCTTACTATATTCTTTCATTGGCTATGACTTGCCTAATGTTAATATTTCAATGTTTGCTGATACTTTAGGAAATTATGGAGAATACGGAGGTGGATACAGATACAAATGCGGATACGGTGATGGAGACGGAGACGGACGAAGAAGACCAATGACACTGGGTCAGTTGACTTCAGCAAATAAATGGTATAAATCATCTTGCTTGGCAAAAACAACAATTTGTGTTTAAATATTTATAATTAACTAACTTTACCTGGCAAAAGTAACTAATAGATCGCAAGGGTCAAATGCTATGCTAATTTTTAACTTTTGAAAGTGTCTCGTGAATAGGAGATTTCTTTTAAATCGTCTAAAAACCAAGAGTTCTACATTAAACCGGATGACAAAGTCAAGTCTAAAAAATTTAAATGTGATTTTTTTTTATTCCAGAATAGTTAAAAAGTGCTTTTCATTCCCAAAAAATCAAATATTGGAAACAAATAATTCTAAATTTTAAATTGGTAAACTTTGTTTTTTTTTATTATTTCAGAAGAATCCCTATTGTTACAGAAAATCGTAATAGTCTCCATGGTACATAAGATGGATGCAAGTACAAACTTTATTCCTATCCACGCCAAACAAAATCTAAAGATTCCGTTATTTCTGTACCTTCCTTGAAAATTGCATTTTTAGCCAAGCATAAAAGCATCACAAAATGGCTCTTAAAGTTGCCAAAGGAAAACCTGTCATTTTCAATAAACTCTGGGAACAATCCAACAAAAATTATCCTCATATATAAAAAAGGTGATCCAAATGAGTTGAACAACTACTGACCCATCTCACTCGTATCACCCATTGATACCTAATGCAATTTTTGCAGATTCAGTTATCATTCTTACACAGTTCAGCAATGTTAATGTTTACATGTGACAACATCAGCATCATTAAGCCTTTTCACAGTTTCCTGAGGTCAGGAGAAACCAGTTAGAGCTGAAAGTTTTGCTGCTTTCATATGTCACTCTCCGCCATTATTTAATGAAAACTAATGTTTTTAATGTACAGAAAAAAACAAACATTTCCCAAATTTTTATGTATACATAAAGCAAACGTTTTTAATGTTTATATTATTTAGTATTATTGTCCAAGTCAGTAGATTTGTTCTTAATCAATAAGCCTAATGAAGTTGAACTCAAATGAAAATGTATTTAACTCCTGTTGTTGATTAATAGCATTATTAATCCAAAGTGTTTTTATCATTTCATAACAATTTTGACCTGTATTTCACATAAAAACTAAATGCAATTTTTAGTTTAATCAAGATTGTCCTTATTTTGTTGCCCGCTAATTAAACTACATGTATATTCTTTTTTCTGGATTATATAGAAAATGTCATAATTTTAAAAATTACTAATGTTTCCTAAATTAAACTGATAACCAGTGTTTAAAAAATCTTTTTGTCTATATTTGGTAAATGATAGCAGACTAGGTGACTTTATAGCCTTTTCGCTATCCTTTCTCTAGTTCTATCTATACATTCAAAACTTATTAGAGATTCTTTTATTAATCATGTTTTATTGTAACACTGTAAAGAGATAAATAAATTGAAACTGAATTAAATTGAGTTTCTTACTTCAATTCATTGATGTCTCATAATACAATCTTTGCCTTTTTAACACCGATAAACATTGTAACATTATTGCATCATCTTACTCTGTAATTCAGTTCCATCTGCTCCTATCATCCTTCTGAAGACTTCCGGTTGTGTGAGATGCAGTTGGCATCCATATCACGGATTCCCTATTGATTCATCAGTACATGCGGTGCTCATTACGTTCACGCTCCACTAGCGAAAGCTATATCACACCGTAGACGAAAAAACTGGTTTGAACAAACACTGGCATAGGCAAAGACATAGACATAGACATAGACACAGACATAGGCATAGGCATAGACGTTTATTTTCTCCATTTCATGAGAAGAAACTTTACTTTATCCGTGGAGGTGGGATGAGGAAAGACCGTTGGTCATCTAGTCACTCACCCCTTTTAAATTAATGTTGTAATAACAGAAAAATTGATGACACTGGATGCAATTTTTGTTAATTACTTAAATTAAATGATCAAAACAATGCAATAACAAAGGAAACATGTAAAGCAAACATAACAATAGTAAAGCTTGTCATGTAAAATCTCTTTAAGCATAAAAAGGCTTAACAGCTTAACAATAATCCTCACATATAATATGTAAAGTTAAAACTGTAGTTTATAAAAAGAAGAAATAAAGGAAGTATGGTAGAAGAGCGCAGATAATATGATAACGGAAGTGGCTAAAACATATTTTTGGTTACATAAGAGTATGATCCATACAGAAAGACTGAGGATGTGACTTTGATTGAAGCCAAGAATTCTCTACCAGTTGTTACTGACTCAAACCTGAGTATATACTAGTGAAATTCTTTCAGTGAATTATAACATTATGGCGGACATAACCTCCGTTAAGTTTTTGAATTCTAATAATCTTTATTTAAAGTCGGTTTTTTGGATGAACAATTAACATAAGGTCCATTGAGTTTTATTAACATAAGGTCTGAGACTGGCCGACTGTAAATAACAGTCTTACAATTACAACGCAGAGACTATTATTACCCCAGTCTACCCTAAATACCATGCACCAGGCAGGGCAACAGCAGGTACCATTCTTAAAGTCTTTGGTATGACCCAGCCACTGTATCACGACCTAGCTCCTAGATTGAAAGTGGTACGTTGCCAGTAGACTAACTATCTAGTAAAAATGGCAGTCTGATCAAACTTTCTGGTCAAGAGAATCTAATTTCTACTAATCTCATTTTTCGTATTGCACCTTCATACTCTTTCACGTGCTATTTTTTCTTTAACCTTAATTGCACCGTTTGTTCTAGTCTTTCTACCCCTCCACATTTTCTTTTCTGTTTGCTTTACTGAGCCTAAGTGTCTGAGTGCTACAAGTTCATCATTAAACGATCCTAACAATTAATGCAACTTAAATGTTCTTAAATTACCTGAATTCTGTGCCAGAACAAAGTGAATTTAGTGTGTATACCGTTTTTAATATATTATAACAACCTGCGCAGATATGTTGAATTTGTTTATTGTTACAAATGTTCGTCCAGTGTTCTTTACAATAAGACTGTGCGATGAGACAGAGCTTCAAAACATTATTTCATCATTTTCATTGTATAATTATAGCTGTTTTGGCAAGTAGAACATAATAAACGAAACTAAACTAAATTAAAGAGTCGTGATATTTTTTTATTTTGGTAATACCTCTAATTATTGCGAAATTTTATACTAACAAAACAAACTCAGTGATTCTGTACTTAGCAAGTTAGACTAGATTAGATTATATTACTTTATTTTTTATATCCAAATAAACACACAAAGCGGATCTTATCTGCCAAGTCTAACTGTCTAAGGTCATTATTTATCATTGAAAATCATCGCCGCTGGTAGGCAACAACGGCGCTGTCGTTTCCCTTGCAGTAACCTGCAAAGTTGCTAATCGTAGTTTCAACATTTGAAATTTTGCAGTTAAATTGACGAAATGACTGAGACGGAACTGTACATAATTGTACAATCCTCTCTTTCTTTTAACAGTTATTTATCATTTAGTGGCACTAGTTTTATGTAATCGTGTTATTATGTTTGTGTAGAAATGTTCGGGCGAGAATCTATTCTTTTACTGGTTGCGTATGTTTCGTATTTTGTGGATTCTGGTAAGTTGATTTTAAAAGCTGGCTGTAACTTGTAACAACCTGTTCTTGAATGTAAAATTCAATCCTAAAAGCTAAGAAACATTGAAAGTAAGAGCTGTCGATGTCAAAAAGACGAAACATTTAACTCGACTTCACATACCTACTTAAGAGAACTCTGGTCATTGCTAAAACCGAAGATAGAGTTGATTTATATGAGCAGATAGATGATAAACCTGATGAGCAGAAAAGAGCAAAATAATACCAAGCTTTGTGTTCAAAATGTTTCAACTCCAATGGCCCTAAACCTCAAGAAAGGTAAAGACTAGAGGTGAGTAGAAGAAGAAGTTGCAAAAGTAAGAAGTGAATTCATTTTGTACTTGTTGAGTGTACCCAGGTTGCCATCTTTTGCGCTTTGCCACATTGGTTGCTATGGCTTGTTAGCATTATTTTATTATGTTCATTTTCACTGAGCTTAAAAAATGCGGTTGTAAAGAGAAAACAATTAATCAGAACAGTCCTTTAATGTGGGCACTCAGAAATCTTGGTGGTAGCCTGGTCCAAATTTTGCATCTTCTGTCTCACAGTGTAATACTAGTATAAGCCAAATTTCACTTTGTGACCCAAGTTAATTGAAAGTTGCTTCTGAATTTTGAAAGAATATGAACTGTAGTGCCAATTTGGTTCTATTAAAACCTTTCAATGCTGTGCAATATGACTATTATGAAAATTAACTTATTATAAGATGCTTGTACTACTGAATTGGCGTAGGGATGGGGTTAGACCAGGGCCAAGATTTAGAATTGAATTAGTGCCAGGGGCAGAGGTAGAACCAAGAGATCAAGGAGAGCTGGTGTTGAATAATACCTGTGCTTAATTACTCACAATCGTAGTAATGTTAATGAAAAAAATTGTCCCGTCTGTAAACAATGCATATATATATATATTTAAATTCATGTTAGACAGAGAAGTTCTGTCATAACTTGTTTACAATTGCAGTTCTAAATGATATTTATACAAAGGTTTCTAGACCTTTTCTTGCTCTTGCACACGTGCTAATGAATAATTTCTGTAAAATTCAGTTCAAAGGTCAGATGGCTTTTGATAAAAATTCAAGCGAATTGTTCTGTTTATAATTTGTCGTTTAACTTTATTTGCTAATGCGAGACTGCTGTGAGATTCTGCAGGGAGGGTGTCTGTCCGGTGTGCACTTGAAGAAATGTGTCTTTGCGTTTTTTGTAGTTCTTCTATTGGAGAAAATGCTAGACATTCATTTATTTGCGGTTTCGTTCCGTGCAGGACAGGGGGTCATCTCGTAATACAGTGTGTTTATGCCTGATGTTTGCTACATTGTGTTTAAAATACAGCTATAACTATAACTCATATTTCATTCTACTTTTTTAAACAAATTAACTTTAAATTGCTAACTGTTTCGATAAAGTCATCATAGGCATCGCCATACTTAGAGTGAGTTCACACAGAACATCTTGTGTCTACAGGCAAACTGTTTGACTGAATACATGGGTCCGAGTTGCATCCAATTCATCTTACGACCAGTCGACCCTCGTTAAGCTGGACCCCGTTAGCCCGGATATCGGATAAGATGGACATCATCCGTGGTAAAGGAAACTGACTGATTACCATCCGAGCCAGAGCGCTAAACACAACACGGCCTACCAACTCACCATGAAATTCCCGCCAAAATTCAGTTTGCTTACCCCATGGAAAGCACTCGCTAATTTCTTTATCCTCACAGGTTAACTATTTTAAAGTAATATACAGTATAGTATATAGTGCAATGTATATAGGCCTTATTAAGATGATTATTCCTGTATAATATAGACCATATATAGGCATATTGGATAAATCGGACAATCGGCTAAACCGGATCACCCCCCCCCCCTCCAATTAGTCCGGTTTAACAAGGGTTGACTGTATTGTGGTCATAAGTAGATGACCACCTATACATACAAAATTAAAAGATGATTTTAAAATTAGTACACAGAAATTATTATTGAAACGTTATAAAAGAAAAAAGAAATACAATTAGTACTTACGATATGAACAAGACCATCTAAAATTAGAACAGTAATTTAAAATATGTGTAAGTTTATAGTTTGGATTTCTGAACCAGATAATCTGTCTCTCTCTATCTGAACTATTATCTCCAACAAAGTCACGTAGGGATGTGCTATCATCTGTGTTGGACAAAATATGTAGTCTATCACTTACTATGTTGTGACACCTTACAAAAACATCTATCCGTATGGCCGAGGTATGTGCCATTATTGCATAACAGATGGTGGAAGCCATGCATTGTGTTTCCCGTTTCCAGTGTGTTGTGCTGATGGCTAAATCACTTCTCTTGCTCTTGTCAATGCTCTCGTTTTTCTTTTGGCTGCATTCGGTTTCGTAATTTCTAAAAACATTTTGAACAAAAGCAAATCTCTTTCTAATGCTCTCTGTGAGTGAGTTTTATTATTAACGAAGCCAGCGTTGATGATGTGCAACTATGTGCACCTGGTTTGCATCTGTCTAAGACCTGTAAATGATGCAGTTTCAACATCGGGGCAATGACATCAAACCAATATGTCGCCATTTCCTCAAATTTTGTGTCAAAGATTGTGAGAGTTGTTTCGTGTGAGATCCTATGATCAGCATTGCTTTTCTGTTCTTCTGTTCTAGTTGGGTTGTAAAGGTTAATCTTTGTTGAACAGTTATTCTCAAGAACTCCTATGAATTGCTGGACATTCGTGAAATGGCATAATTAATCCCCGTCTGTTAGTTTAATTATGAGTATATTATATTTGTACATTAATTGTTGCCTGCATGATAATCAGTAGCACAGCTGTATAATGTAGTTAATGGTCCAGCTGTTAGAATTATGGAAGTTGAAAAGCGTGAAGAGAATTACGAAAAAGTTGAAAGTAAAACAGGAGTGGAAGTGAAATGAATTTTAGGGTTGAGATGGTGAAATTAAGTGTTTGAAAATTATGCGAGATTGCGATTTGTAAAAGAGGTTAGAAAAGTAGGTAGTGTGGCACTCACCATGTGCGGAAAATGTCTATCAAATTTATATATGTATTTTGGAAGTATATATTTTTTATTTGTAAGTGTATATAAATATATATAATTATTTGTAAGTTCATAGATTAATAATAGATTCTAAAAATGAGCATTTCACAAAAATGAGTTGAAGCAAAACTTATATAAAGCACAACTACGACTTATATAAAGCTTTGAAAATTTGTCTCGAAATTTTATACTACTTATATGCTGCCTTTTTGCATACAGGGCTTGCGATGGCAGCAACGCAGTATAAAATATGTGTATTTAAACTTCCGCGATGACTGTTAGATGCAGCCATTTTGATGGTAACATTGTGTAAAGTTTGAGAAAATAATCAGAACATTCGTAGCACACACATTACTAACTAAGTAAAATTTTAAATTACTATATGTTGTCAGTAAGACTAAAAATGCATTTTTTTTTTGGTTAGAGAGTGGTGCTTACTGGAGGCGCATCAATGACATTTCACCAATTGATGAAAACATTTTAAATAATTAATAATTTTATTTCTATAGATCTATGTCTTTCCAGCACCTAAGTGAAATGCTAAGTTATAAAACTTTGTATGGAAAGTTTTTTGTAAATTTAAACTCCCGGTATGACCATTTTAATGGTAAGTCATTTGAAATGGGTTTAAAAGACATTGCGTAAAGTTTGAAAAATAACCCGAGCATTCGCAGCACACTCTCGCTAACTAATAAAAACTTCAAATTACCTTATTTTGTCAATAACAAAAATAATGTATTTTACATTATGTGACTTACTTAATAATGTAACTTACCTCGCATTCTGGAGGTAAGTCAACGACATTTTACCAATTGGTGAAAACAGTAATTCATATTTTCCTTTCTAGTTACATAAGTCTTTCAAACATATAAGCAAAATGCTAAGTAATATAACTTTGCATGGAAAGTTTTTTGGGACATAATTTAACATTTCCTTTTGTTCCCCTGATTTATGTTGTACGTGACGTCATGTGATGGCGCGGTCTGAGCAATTATTGCGGGCGATTTAAAATGAAGACAAACAAAAAATCCTTTCAACACGAGTACGATATATCGTAAAATTGTTCAAAAGTAATGGAATTTTTTAAGGCGATTTTTCTGAAATTTATTTCACCTGCCACTTTCCTTGTCCTTTATGTGTTGAGATAGTGTAATAAAGTGTAGGACGATTAAATGAGATTGTAGTTGAATGTAAATTGAAAATGAGTATTTCGTAATTTCTTAACTCTTTCCTTTTCATTTACAAGATGTCAGTATTCATCACACTAAGATGGAGAATTGTTACAACTCTAAATTTATTAATATTTAGTAAGATTTACATAAGAAAATTATGTATTTAGACAATGGACGTTAAAGAATTGTAGACAATCAGCTTTTCAAAATAGTGGAGCTACAATGTTAAAGCACAAGAAAACCCTCCACTTACATAAGGCTTAAAAAATTCGCTTCGAAATTTTATACCACTTACATACTACCTTTTTGTATGCATGGCTTGCGTCGGCAGTAACGCTGTATAAAACATGTAAATTTAAACTCCCGCGATGACAGTTAGGCGCAACCATTTTAATCGTAGGCTGTTTGAAACAAGTTTAGATAACATTAGGTAAAGTTTGAAGAAATAATCAGAGCATTCGTAGTATACATTTTGCTAATTAAGTAAAATTTAAAATTACTGTACTTTGTCACTAAGATTAAAAATACGTTTTTGGTTAGTGAGTGGCGCACCCTGGAGGGTGAGTCAGCAACATTATTACCAAAGGGCACAAAGATTTGAAATTGTTAGTTACATAAGTGTTTCCAGCAGGTAAGTGAAAATGCTAAGTAATATAGATATGCACGGAAAATTCTTTGGGTCATAACTTAACATTGCATTTTCTTCCCTTGATTTACTGTTTTAAGTCATGGTGGCAAACAAAAAAATACTTATTACAACCACTAATAACAGTTCAGAATAAAATAGTGAAATACATGACTTTTGCCAATTACAGAGACCATGCAACACCATCATACATACACCTTAGTTTATTGAAAATAGATGATATTTATTATCTTGAATTATTTAAATTCATGTATAAGTATAATAACCGACAGTTGCCTGAATTATATACTAACTACTTTACCTT